>PVIW01005665.1:84597-101856 GCA_004026585.1 Noctilio leporinus
GGGGGACAGAGGGGAGCAAAAAGGGGATGGATGTAATACAACAACAATAAAATTTTTTAAATAAATAAACATTTCGTATAATAATGGCTTAGTGATGATGAACTCCTTTAGTTTTACTTTGTCTGGGAAACACTTTACCTGCACTTCTATTCTGAATGATAGCTTTGATGGATAGAGTAATCTTGGGTGTAGGTCCTTGCTTTTTATTGCTTTGAATATTTCTTGTCAGTCCCTTCTTGACTGAAGTGTTTCTATAAGTTATCAGCTGCCAGCCTTAGGGAGCTCTCTTGTAGGTAACTGTCTGTCTCTTGCTGCTCTTGAGATTCTCTCTATCTTTAACCTTTGCCATTTTGATTACAATATGTCTTGGTGTGGATCTCTTTGTGTTCATTTTGCTTGGTACTCTCTGTGCTTCCTGGACTTGAGTGTCCTTTTTTCTTTACCACATTAAGGAAGCTTTCACCCATTATTTCTTCAAACAGGTTCTAGGTGCCTCCTTTACTTTCTTCTACTCCTGGTACCCCACATTAAAAATGGAACTGCCTTATGACCCGGTAATTCTACTTCTGGGAATATTTCCAGCAAAATCCAAAACACTAATTCAAAATAGTTTATATGTGCCTCTAACTTCATTGTAGTGCTATTTACAGTAGCTAGGATTTTAGAAGCAGCTCAAGTGCCAATCAGTAGATCAGTGGATAAAGGAGCTGTGATACATTTACACTGTGGAGCACTGCTCAGCCTTATAAAAGGAAATGCTACTTTTTACAATATCATGGATAGGCTTAGAGGGTGTTATGCTAAGTGAAATAGGCCAGTCAGAGAAAGACAAGTACTGTATGATTTCACTTATATATGGAATGTAATGAACATAATAAATAAACAAAATAGAAACAAACTCTTAGATACAGAGAACAAACTGACAGTTGTCAAAGGGGATGAAGTTGAAGGGGCAGTGTGAAAGAGGTAAAGGGATTAAGAAAAACTCATAGACACAAACAATAGTATGATGATTACTAGAGGGAAAGGAGGATAGGGGCAGGTATAAGAGGCTAAATGAGGGATAGATGCTGACAGAAAGAGACTTGACTTTGGTGAATACACAATACAATATGCAGAGGATGAATTATAGAATTATACATAGGAAACCTATATAATTTTATTGACCAATGTAACTGTAATAAATTCAATTTAAAATAAACTAGACTTTGTTGACAGAAATCAAGGTGCATAACTGAGAAGTGTGGAGAGAGAATGAGGAAACTTTTTCAGATGATGAAAATATTCTCTATCTTGTTTTGGATGTTGACAAAATGTATATACAATTGTCAGCGTTCATTGAGTGGAATATCTAAGGTCCTTGCATTCTATTGTAAGTAATTATATATCAATAAAATATTTAAAGCTCAAGGAAATATTTGTAAATAAAAAGTTAAATCTATAGTAAATTATTTTTTTCAAGAGGGTACCAATCACCAGTGTAGTTAAAGAAATATCATTGTAACTTTTTGATGTCCTGAAATCATTAAGAAACTTTCTTCCTTATAGTTTTATTCTCTTTGGTTAGATTAAATACACAACACTGGTAAAGTATGGGGAGCAAGCATATTTTTCACATGCACATATTGTCATCAGAGCAGCCCACTAAGAGCACACTGCCCTCACTTATGTTTACAATGTTTTTTTTATCCTTTCATACTGCTAACAATATTTGTGTTTATATATATTAAGTTAAATCATATGCAATTTCCAATGTTTGGCTTTTTGTCCTATGACAATAAAATTTTTATGTAGTTCAATCTAATATTTTTGCCTGGGGTGAAAATTAATAATTTACTTCTTGACCCTGAGCCATGGTAATGTGTCCAGCTTTTTCAGGTTAATTTGAGCAACCTCTATTAAAATGGAGCCTGTGCTTTCTGGACTTTGTAGATGAAGCCAGCCTTGGGATCCCTCAACCATGGTGAACTATTTCTGGTGACTTAATGAATGCTACTATCTGCTTATGACTCATTTTAGCTACCAGTTGTTCACAAAAGCCTCTTGGGATCCTAATATATGTAGATTCATCATTTGAACTCTGTTTTCCTAAAGAGAGAGTCTTTCCCCTTAAGATGAGTGGTTAAATATGCATTAAATTTTGTATGTATATTATTAGCAGCATTTCATACATTTTCTAATTGCATACTGAACTACAAAAATCTAATAATTATGATTTATCACAAATACCAGTTGAATGATTATCTTAATATTTCCCAAGAACACAATATAATAGTAAATAGACCATACATAGTACAGAAGACTTTGTAATACAAGTGCCACGTGCTGGTAGAAATTCTGCTTTTTCTTTGTCAAGGGGCCAGCTTGAGCTTGGCATCTTACCTCTGCTTTACCTTTGTTATGGTCATCATTGTTCTGTTTACCACTTCCCAATTCCAGTTCTCAACTCTATTCTGATGGACACATGGATGGTTCTGATGAACACACAGATACTTCTAAAATTGGAAACTGTTTAAAATTAGTTTTGTCTACCCCTGGCTGGTAGTACAGGGTATAAGGTGCCAGCCTGCTAAGCCAAAGGTCACTGGTTTGATTCCCCAGTCAGGGCACATAACCAGGTTGCAAGCCAGGTCCATGGCTGAAGGCAGGTAAAAGGCAACCATACATTGATGTTTCTCTCCCTCTCTGCCTCTCTTTCTTCCTCTCTCTCTCCCTGGAAATAATAAAATCTTTAAAAATAAATACTAAAATAAAATTAGTTTTATCTCATTGGTATGGTTCTCATTAAACCATTGCATGTATTTCCCCCAAATCTAATGAATTATTTTAGCAAATTGATATGACAAGAGTGTGTACTGGGCTTACTTTTTCCTTTCCAAGTAGACATGAGTTTCTGAATAAATCCTGCAGGGAACTACAAAGATTGGCAATACAAATGATAAAACTCTCTTTCTTTTGTTTCTCTAATTCATATTCTTTCAGGGTTATTTTATTTTATTTTATTTTGAGATATAGCATATAGAGAAGAGTGGCAAAGTCATAGGTTTTATCTCAAGGAAATGATGTGGTTGCCAGAATCCAGGAAGAGAGAGAGAACATCAGGATCTCCCCAGAAGCCCAACACACTCCTCCTTAAAGAACCACTTACATTTTTAATACCACAGTCCCAAGATTCTAATACAAAGCTTTATAAAATTGAAACCATATTGTGTATGCTCTTGTGTTACCTATTTTACTAAACACTGTTTCTAATAACCAAGTTGTTGAGTGCAGGTGTAATGCCTTCACTCTCATTGTTCCAGAATACTCAATTGTAGGAATATACCACAATTTGCTTCATTTGCTTTACTGTTGTTAGAAGGTTGGGTGGTTTCTAGTTCTTGGCTTTTATAAATTCTGCAGCTATGAAAATCCTATAATTTCTTTTGATGCACAAGCACATGCATTTCTGGACTTGCTAACTTATAGGACATCTATGCACATATGTGTCAAATTTTGTAGGTAACAGCTGCAAAATAAGTTGTTCCAAATAGTGATAGCAGTTTGAATTCACATTAGCAATATTTGATAATTTAGTCTTTTCTGGATCCTCACTAGCATTTGGTATTGCCAGTCTTATTCGGTTTAGTCATTTTTACAGGTGTCCAATGCAATGTCATTTCATGTTGATTTTTTTTTAGTGATTGTAATAAATTTGAACAACTTTTTCATATTTCTATTAGTCAAAAACACAAACAAGAATTTTTAATCTATAAACTTAAAACATGCCTCTGGAATATGAACTATGATACTCACCAAAACTATTTCAGCTGTGCTAATATTCTAATAGCTGAAGCCTAAAGAAAGGTAATATAAAATCTCTTTGTACCTATCCATTAGGAATCTATAAATTTGTGAGCACTGAGAATTTTTAGCTAACTCTTTACCATGTACTGTTCATTACTCTTAAGAATTTTCAAATAGTAATGGATGACTTAATTTTCATGGCATCCTGGAGTCACCTACTATTATTATCTCAGTTCTACAAATGAAATAAGGCACAGGGACATGAAATAACTTGCCTGTGGCCACACAGTAAGTGACATAGCCAGGATTACCATGCCATGAGCCTCCTTACTTTTATTCTTATACCAGAAAGTATTCTAGAATAATAAGTAATCGTGATTTTTTCTGAATGATAAATATAGAGAGAACAAATTTGAAATAATTTTAGAAAGTGCAAATTGAATATTTATACCATATTTAACATTTCCTAAATGTAAAAATGGTTTTTGTGTGTTTCTAAAACAAAGTACAACTCAAGTCAATTATGACTTTAATGAAAGACTGTGTGGTAAACAAATATGTTTTTAAAGAATTTTAACTCTAAGACTGAGTAATTCTACATTAGTATAATGAGAATGTTGAACATTTGAAATCAGTTTAAAATATAGAAAATGTTAATGATCTCAAGTTGCACATATTTCTTGCTATGAACAACATTTCTGGCTGTTAAATGTTAACTTTATTATGCACAATGCATGATGTGGGCGAGTTAATGTTGCTGGGGAACTTTTAGTGTCTAGATTGCCTTAATTTTAGATATTTAAATTTGCAAACTCAACATTATGTTAGTATACCTTCTGGCACTTAAGTAAGATTCATCCCATGTTTTTAAACTTAAATGTGCTTTAATACAGAACAGTATGTTATTTTCATCTTCCATCCCGCTCCTTATTCCTAATAAATTTGAGTGCAAAATATCCTTAGACCATCTTTAAACACTGTTATGAATATGCACTGTTATTCTCCTAGGCAGAAATTCTTCATTTTATATGTTATTACATTTATACCTCTGGTAATCACTCTCCAGCACAGGAGCTATCTGGATGCCATGATGTACCCATATAAAGACACAGAAGTCTGAGGTTATTAAGAGAAGGCTCTCTTCCCCATATTTCAGGCACACACCTAGACCTCTAACTAAGTTGCCCAATTTAACATAAATATACAGGACAGCCAAGTTAGTTTGAATTTCAGATAAATACTACTTTTTTAGTATAAATATATTCAAAATATTGCATGAAACATACTTATACTAAAAACTTGTTTATCTGAAATTCTAATGAAATTGGCCACTTTGTATTTTTATGTAGCAACCCTAACTCCAGACTAGCTCAGCAGAAGAGGACTGATTGACAAACACATGAAGTCAACTACTGCTACAACCCTCCTAAAATGTTTATGTACTGTGCTCAGAGCAATAAATCAGCACCACCTTTTAGGGTTAGTAATGTCTACTAACTAGATCTAGGGACAGAGAGAAAGCCACCTGGCCAATAACTAGATAAAAAGATAATTTAAGGAAAGAATCTGAACAATGAAGAGACAACAAACCCTTCTTGTACCTGGGAACACACAGAAATTTCTAAGTTCTATAAAACACCATAGCATACTTCCACAGTACAATCCATTGTACAAGACTATTAGGGAGTGATATGTTAAATTCCTTTTCCTCTTACAGAAATTTAATTGAGTCAATGGCTATTTATTGGGCAGATTTTTCCCCATTGGTTCTTCATAGAACATAAATATCATAATAATGTTATATTAGATGGTCCCTGAAAAAATATTCATAAGTCCAAAAGAGTTGTAACCTTTGGTTACCTTTTTCCTTTTGTCACATAATCAAGGGGAGCCTAGCCAGTGATGACAGGTATAAATTACATAAGTTCAAGTCCTTGTTCCAGTTATATTAGACTCTAGGCAAGTAGTTTAATCAGCATATGGCTCAGTTTCTTCATCTGTCAAGTAAAAATAATTATAGTAGTTTCCTCATAAGGTAAAACTATGAATATTTTGAAGAAAACATTAGACTTGGGGCTAGCAAATATATCTTAGCTATGATATAGAAGAACTAACCAAGAGAGAAAAAAATTGTTGTTTCATCAAAATTAAACTGACTGTTCATCAAGAGGTACCATTAAGAAAATAAATATGCAAAACAGAGACTGAGAAAAAAAATCAATACCTATATCTGAGTTAGGCTTTTATACTGAATATATATAGAATTTCTTCAATGAAAAGATTAAAAACTTGAACAGGATAATAATAATAAACCAAAGACTAGAAAAGATATACAAATGGTAAATATACATATGAAAAAATGTATGATATCATTAGTAGCCATAAAAATTTTAATTAAAATAATAATTAGATACCACTGTATGTATATAAGATATCCAAAATTTTAAAATATTTATAATACTGATGGTTGACAGAGATTCAGACCAACTGGCAATCTTCCTCATTGCTGGTGGGAGTGTAAAATGCTATAACCACATTGAAAGAAGAATCTTTCATTTTTAAAAAGAACGTTAGGCATATATCTACACTATAAATCAGAAAATTCACTTCTAGATATTTTTGAAAAGAAGAACTACATTTCCACAAAAAGAGAAAACTTTCACTAGGGTATTTTTAGTAGCTTTAATCATAAAAAACCCAAACTAGAAACAACCCAAATATCCATAACAAAGAGTGAATGAAGAAAGAAAGCATAGTATCTTTATAATGCAATACTACTAGACCATATGAAAGAGAGGACTAGAGAAACATGAAGGAATGTGGATGAATCTTACAGATGTTATGCCAAGCAAAAGCTTAGTCACATGAAGATCTGCAACAGGTAAGAACTAAATTGATGAAAGAAAATTGAATAGCTGTTGCCATTTTGTGGAGCAAGTCTGAGAATGACTAGGAAAGGGAAAGTAGAAAGTTTCCAGACTAGAAAAAATCTACATTTTGAAAAAGGTGTGAATTAAATAATGTTATCTTTTTATTCAAATGCATCAACCCCTATATCAGGGATTTTGCTGTCAGTTACCAAAATTTAATATCATCGAAACTACTGTACCCATGTGTACTGTTATAACATTTTAGAATTGGGGAAAGAGTTGGAAATGTTCCTGAATTTCACTCTGGTCTTTTCAAAGCTTTTGCTATGGTGTAATCTTAAACAATGCACTTGAGGATCTAGAACTAAACAAACTACCTACAATTCCCTAAGATTATACTAATGGTGAAGATAAGGAGGAGGAATTTGATGCAATTGGAGAACACAGGTAAAGATTAAGCTATACAATTCTGTGGAGGTCTCTTACTTTGACTTGGTTGACAGTGCTAAATTTGCAAATGGATAAATATGTAAACTCTGTTGCTGTGCCAAAATCCAGAATTTTTCAGAAGTTACCCTGCTGAAGTTTTCTCATTCCTCTCATAAGGATATAACAATCTGGGTTATAAATTCAATATTACCATTAGGCCCCATAGTATATATGAGGTCTGTCCAGAAAGCATCAACTACACAAACTGTTTTAATTATATTGACATTGACTCAATACTTTTGGGACAGACCTCATATGTGACTATATAAATTGTGTTGCTTTGATTCTTTACTTCTTAGTCTACCATTTAAAAATAGTAATAATTTCTTTACATTTTCTAAGAATTTAGTGAGCTTTTTATTATTAAACCCAATAATGAGTGGTTCCCATTCATTGAAAATTCTTTTAGATTTAACATTAGAATATTTTTAAGTGGCTAAAAGTGGTTGTTACAAATGATCTAATTTTTGAAATTCTATTCAAACTTAATCACGCTGAATTTTAATAAGTGTATCAGTGATGGCAATGGTAGGAATTTCTTTCCTTCTTTCTTCACTCACCCACTCCTACAATGTAACATTATATTACATTTTGTTGATGTCAGTTTATTACTCAAAAATATATTTTGCTTTACCTAAGTAATAAGTATTGATGTTCAAACTTGGTAAAATAAATGATTATGCCATAACTCATCCAAAATCAGCAGATCCATATTCTCCAATTTGCAGTCAACATTCAACTTCTATCTTGGTATCCGCAAAACTTGGTGTTTATTAGGATTACATGTGAAAAATTAATGTAATCAAAATTGGATGCAAAATTACAGTCATCAAAATCTCAGATTCAAGTTAGTCTGCGACATACTGAAGACATAATTCTGGCACTAAAGTTTTTCTTTAAAAGAACCACAGTTTTGTTTGGTATCATTTGCAAAAGGCTGTGAATTTGGATAGGAGAACCAGAGGTAAGGAAACTTAAATCTGCATTTAGCCACCCTAGGTATACAGAATTCATTTTCAGAATCTTCTCAGACATCCATTGCTAATAGGAGTCTGCGTTAATTTGTTATTGTTTTCCATTCATTGTTTTCTCCTTTAAAATTATTTTTTAAAAAATATTAAAAGTCCCAATTTATGGTTTTATATCTCTTACATATATAAGTGTTTTTGCAATTTTTTTGCAATTACTTATGCTTTTGATTGAATAAATGCCTCAGCATTTTTGATACTTCTTCAGTGGGAAGCTTATTATGTTATAGATTTATAAAGTCAGATTAAAATTTATACTAAGATGGGAAAAAATCTTCTTTCAGAAGCTTACCTTTTTTATATGTCATAATAAAATTTTGTCATTCAGTATTTTAGATTACAATGTCTCAAAATTGATATAGACAAAAACTCCATTAAATGTGTATGGATTTAGTAAGATTTAATAGATATGATTGTACACATGGTAGAAACAAGTAATAAGTAGTAAAAATGAAATAGGAAATTTTAAATCCTTATGAATTTTAAAATCCTTATGGTAACAGAGCTGCTGAAATACTTCATATATGAATAATTGAAATTATATGAGCACCCCCCACTCTCTTCTACCAATTCCAAGTCTCTTTTATTTTCACAATAGTTTCTGAAGGAAATACTATTCATTTCCTCAACATTAGGTGATGCTATTTTGTCTCCATTTTACAGATCAGAAAAATCTAAGCATAACAGGTGAAAATCAAATGTGCCCCAGTTCACAGAGGTAATCAGTGGAAGGAGCCAAATTAGAACCTAGACAACGGGATTCCTCAATCCAGAGTCCTCCCTGGACCCTTTGTTCTCTAACTAGATTCTTTTGCATCCATCTACTTAGGCACATGTTTTGTAGACTCCTGTCACCATTGGTTAATTTGCTCAACCAGCATTTTTTCTGCCATGCATCAAGTACTATTTCTTCGGATCATTTATAATTAGTAGTGATAGATCATTTCAACAAGACCACCCTCATCCTTCTGGGCAGTTTGGACCACCTTTCCAGGTAGTGGGGCCATGATGCTATGTCAGAAACAAAAAAGCCTAGAAGAGAAATGCCATCACTGTTCTCTTCATTGTACGTTAATGCACTGGTTCTCAAAACTTGCCACATTGTAGAATCACCTGGAAAGCCTTTTAAAATTCCGGGGTCCAAGCTACACGCCACACCAACTAAATCAAAATTTCTTGGGGCGAGACTAGGCATCACTATGTTTACAAACCCCCTAAGAAATTCAATATACAGCAAACTTTGACAATTCATGTGCTAAAGTAATTTTTATCACTCTGTCTAAAATAGTCGCTAGTGCCCAATTACCAGCATGAATAGTGTTATAAAATATAATTGTTAAATGATCAGAACTGGTGAGATTCCATAGCATTGAGGTCAAGCCAATAGGGGTTTGAATCTTGACTATTACGTCATAGCTTTGTGAATTTGGGAAAATCACCTCTAATTAACCTTGATTGTATGACCTGTGAGTGTGATAGTTATTACCTCTTTGAATCTTTGTAAGAATTGAATAGAAAAACTAATGCGAAGCCAAAATGTTCTGCCTTCCCAGACCTATAACTGCAGCACTTGTTACCATGCATTACTTAAGTACTGGTTAAGCTGATCCCCTGACAAAACAACCCTGCTCTCTTCCCAAAATCAAAATAGCCCTGATATTTCTCAGTGTACCCTCTCATGCATGTTTGATAAGAGTTCCTTATGCATTTTCCCCTCCTGCCATCTCCCTTGGCTCCTAGGATCATCCCCTACTGCCAGGTAAGGATGCAATCGCTCATTTGGAAAGTACTTTCCTCTGCGGGCAGTCACTGCTCTGGGCCTCAGCTTGGCCTCCAGCTCCAATACGAGACAAGCTATCCCACTCAATTCATGATAGCACCACAGAGAACAAGCTACGCCATTCACCAAGGATTTATTGAAGGTTCCAAAATGACAGATGGACTTACCGTGGCTGTTAGATGTTATTAAGTTTAGAGCTCACCAGTCCCATCCTGATCTTCAGGCCCCTTACCAGGCCTCCTTTCTATCTAGTTCTCCACTAGCTTCCTTGCACAGCAGCCAGCTAATGCCATCTCATAAGGATGGATGTTTCAGTACACGGTTGTAGTGTTCCCCAAAACATCAGAACACATTTGTCAAGGGTCTGGATCATTTGGTCCCGAATAGCCTATAAGTTAAGTTCCATCTGCCCTGTTTTCCCAATCCCTCCTCTGACAAGAGGTAGAAATCCTGCCTGCAAATCACTCAAACTGCTCCAGGAAATAATAAATACTCCGTGATTAGTAATCACCGGCCATTCACCGATCACATCTCAATGCCACCTTCATTACCCTTCAACTTCAGCCACAAACATATTTTTATATACATCAAGATTTTCAGTAAATCACAGAGTTTGCTCGCACCATGACTGTCTCTATAAAATAGAAATGGAAAGGGAGAGAATAAAAAAGAAAATTGGGAAAAAAAATAGCAGACAAAGCTGATCCTACCCTTGCTTCCCTGTTCATGAAGCTACAGTTAATATTTATAACTTCATTCTTCTACTGTCTGTTTTGTGTTTCTATTGCCCACAGCTGGCTCTTCAGCATTTTGGGTTCATATCTTTGTGAGGTGACCCAAACCTTTACTTCTAAGGGGTCTGAGCTCTCCATGATCCTATCTGAATTAGATTACTCAATATTATAACTACTAGACAATTCAAGGAGGCACCTCAAAGGACTTTTTGGTTTCAATGTGTGGCAGAAACATATTTTCCACTTGATAACCAGGATCAATTACCCTAAGCAACACAGTAACCCCTCTTATTGCCTAAGGATGCATGATATGAGGAGTCCAAAATGATCAACTAGATCATTCTAGAATTCAGTTGGAGACAAACTATCATGCCACAAGATGGGAAACTGGGATGCTTCCTGGATATTCCCACAGTCACCCAGGAGTGCTGATGAGAATATAAATTAGGCAATGGCAGATGAGGAGGAGGAATCAGCTATCAAAAATAATAAATGAGTTCACAAATTCCTTGATGTACCACATGGAGAAGGTAATAGAGAAATAACTCTAGAATGATCTTTCTAAAGTCAAAACATAGTCTACTCTTTATGTCAAATAAGTCACTGTGAGAAATATAGGATAATTGGTCTACCACGAAACATTTTTAGGCTTTATAATCTTTTGTGTTAAAGTACTAGAAGGTAAATATTAAAAATCTTGAACTTTTAAATGTAACTGTAATTTATGCTTCCCACCTTTTGAGGAAGATTATAGCTAACATATCCTTCAAGATATTCTGGTTATTGTGAAACCCTCCTACTATTTTTATATGTCTTAGTTTCTATACTTAATAGCATTCAGTGCATTTGACATACCAAAAAGATAGGATTTTTGAAAGTACGTATTTAAAATAGACTAGTAAGTGTTCATCTCAAGGTACCTCTGTGTATTAATTCAGTGATCACTATATCAGATCTACATTCTTGATGCTTTTGAAGAATATATAATTATATGATGTAAAGTCCTAGGTATGTGATTAATGGATGAAGATAATGGAATAATGTTGAAGATATTTATGGAAAAACATTTTACAAATATGCTCCTTCAATGTAATTTACCTCATCCCTGACCATTTGAAACTTTACAAATTGAAAACAGTCTACATTTTTCAAATGATAACAGAGATTAAAAGAAAGCTTTATGACCCCCTTGGTTTAAGATTTTGTTAATATTTACAAATATGTTAGTTTTGTAATTATAATCCTGTTCTTAATATCATAATCTATTTGTTATTCATCAACAGTATTGACATTCCCTTGTGCTTAACTCTGCCTCATTAAGTTTTATTTTCAATTATTAGGCCACATTGTGTATCATCCTTTCATGTTTTTAAAGGATTCATTACATTTTTATTCTCTAAGAAAATTTTACAGTTCTCTGTTCTCTTTGTGTTGGGTTCTGTTTATAATCTACACAAGTAATTAATACTAAAATAAAGAGTTAACCTCATATTCTCAAAGAAATCAGTATTATATTTTTGAGTCATTGAATTTGACTATAAATAAGTCAGTCAGGATGAGGAGAGAAAAAGTAGAGATAGAAAGAGTGTATAAAGTATAATCTTCTAATTTACCTATGAAGCCTTTCCAGTAGGGAAAAGGCTACTTTTCATACATACTTCATATGTGGCTATTTCAGAATGAAAAAATATAAATAACAAAACTCTAAGTGAGTATATTTTCTAAAGTTTTATTAAATTTACTATGACTTTTTCTGTAAGAATGTTAACACAATTACAATGATATTTTTAAAGGAAGTTAGTATAAATTAAAAGTTGACTAAAGGAAGAAAGAAAAGCTGAGTGGGAGCCAGTTGCAACGTGTGCCTCAGTGAGGACCACTTTCATGCTACCACCATGTCCCACATCTGACAGTGTTACCACAGCAGACCTATAGAGGGACACCAGATCAACTCTCTAGTTCTGAGTAACCAAAAATGAAAACAAACCAATTGCATAGAACAAGCATTCTCTGCATCCAAGCAGATAGGGGTTTCTCTGGTGTGTTCTCTTGAAAAGACCACCCATATGGAATCAAGAACATCTTTGATAGCATGGGGAGCAGATGAAACAAGTTTCAAGGAACCATTATAATCCTCACCCTCATGGGCGCAGAGGGAACCACACCAAAGGGATTGTGTAAAACAATGTGAAGAGGGTTTTGGTGATTCTGAAATAAAAAAAAATATTCACAATTTCCATTCCCATCATAATCAAAAACATGGAAGAAGATACATAACCCTCTATTCAGGTAGGATCTTAAAACCCAGCCACTTGGCCTCAGAGGGAGGGAAGTGCTGTCGGCTTATTTCTTCCTCTCCAGTTTTGGCTGAATCAACTGAGAACCTACTCTGCTCTCTTTGCAGACTCACCTGTGCTAACATCTGGTTTTAGATCTTGTCATTGTTGTAACTTTCCTGTTACCCACCCTCCTTCCCTCCCTCCCTTGCTCCCTCCCTTCCTTCCTTCCTTTTACAATTTATGTTATGGATTTTACAAGTTTGTTTGTTTGTTTTTCTCCCTGGCCTCACCTGCTCTGAACTTTTACACACTAAGGAGGGCAAAGTGCTACTGCCTGTGACTCTATAATTATTCCAGTCCCTTGGCATTAGTTGGTGTGCTGCTCTTGTCCCTGAAGAAAAGGCCAATATACACCCAAGCATAAAGAAAAAGGAAAAATAACTGGAGTAACTGTCTCTTTGGATGCTACAACAGATACATTGGCTTATTTGTAGTATGAAATATATGTAACTACTCTGGATCAAAATATGGTCCTCTTTGGAAACCTTGTAGGTGATCTGGGAGTTTAACTACAAGGTCTCCAAAGAGAAACATGTGATCCAAGACTGCCTGATGTTCCCAGTGTAGGTTTTAAAATACTCATTAATAGAAGGCAGGGATGCTATTAAGTCAATCAGAAGGAATAAGTCTTGAAGAGCAATATCTTAGTATTTAAATCTTTTGGTCTTCCAAGCCTTGCCTTGAGTTCAAGAATGTCAACATAATTGAGGAGAGAGGTGAAACAGTTATTGGATGAAAGCTTTAAAGAGCAGACCCTTTCTTATCCTTGAAAAATTATGGCCTACTTTAAGTAATTCAGGACAACATGGGGAAATATGTGGTAGTTTCCTATAGTCTCTAATAGAATATTGTCATTTTCGGTTCCTTCAAAGCGGTGTCCCAGATGTTCTGTTCAGCCTGCAGATACTGGTGTCTTGGCCAAATGTTTGCAGCCCCCAGTTCTGCTGTTGTCTCTCTCCGTTCACATGGCTTGCCCTGCAGACACCCTCATTCTGTTCTTCAAAATGCTAGAGATAACTTTCAATTGATGGGGGCTTGTAGCTATCTGGATTGAAATGATGATCATGATGATTATTACCTATAATCTGCGAACAAGTCATCAGATCCCCCTCATGCTGTCAATTCTGTCACCTCTGTGCTCTGCACATTCACCTCCCTGTCACCGTGTGTTCCATTTTCTGTCCACAATGTAGCCTCCCTGGTATCTAGCCTCCACACTCCCTTCCAAGTAATGCTTCTGAAAGGTTACGATAATAATGAAAAGAAACATGCTACATGGCCAGACTTTGCGCTAAGAGCCTTTATGGATTATTATGTTAATACCAAAACACCATGAGGAAAGAACTATTATTAATCCTATTTTACAGATAAGAAACTAAGATTCAAAGTCGCTCTGTAATTTACCCAAAGACACAGCCATACATTTGATGTGTCTGATACCCAAGTCTGCCCCAGAGCCTGTGGGCTGAACCTCTGGAGTACTTTCTCTCACTTAGGCCTGAGAATCATTGTTGGTTTTCTAGGTACAGGTTGGAAATTTTCTTTCCATGTGACTCCCAGAGTCCTCCAGTCACCTCTGGAATTCTCTTTTGTATAATCTAAGTGCCAACCTTACCACACCAAGTACTATTTACAAATGATTTATTAGTTTCTGTGCTTCTGGTCTCTTGTACATACCATTGTTTCAGTTTTTCCTCATATTCCATCTGAAAAACTCACACGTGGCATTTTAGAGGTTACCTACTGATGAATAGATAAGGATTTAATTATATTATCAAAATCTTGCTAAAGGCAAGGTAGTTTTACTTGCTTTATATATTAAGTTCTATGTTTCTTAAATTTAATCTTTATAATTGGGTTTCATGCGAACCTGGTTAAAGAGGAAAACAGGTCCTAATACATAAGCCCCTTTGACTTTATTTCCTATATATTCTAGAATTACTGAATTTAAACCCCAATGTTTTCCTTTTACTCATAACATTACTATCTAGAAGACAGTGTAATTATTGTTAAAATTGCTGGAAGTGTTTATCCTTATACATTATTTGTCAAGTTTGATTCCCTTTTTTTTAATGGCTCCTTTTAGATTCAATTCATTAAACATCAGTAAAAATAAATAAAAACAATTATAAATTGAATTTCCATGCAAATGTGACCTTTTCCCTATACTGAATGAATGCACATTCATCAAACTGCCATGCCTTATTGTTGACATCGTGGAATGACAACAACAACAACAGAACAATAATAATAACCATATTCTAATTGTTTTGCTAGTTGTTAAGGTCAAGATTCATTTTTTCCCCCAAAAAAGTTTATAAAGGTCATTAGAGCTTAATGAAAGTTTGGGTTTCCTTCTGATCAAAAAACTGTAGAGAAATTCTCATAAACATTTAATTAGGCCTTTGAAAAACACAGGTTTATATTTCTATCAACTACAGGAAGAATTATTGCTAAATTTCTCACTGCTGAATGGCTTGAAGCAGTTACAGCATTTACAAGAATTATCTGGTAATTTATTATAATGAAAAATTAAGTGGTATTATAATGTGCAAGAAACATTAGCTATTCTTCCCACTATACTTAGTCTTGATCTATTCCTTTCAGAGCACTGGCCTAATTGAGTCTCAGGAAAAAGGGTATGTGGAACCTTTCCAGAAAGTTCAGAATAGAACTCCTTAAATGGACAATACACAGTGCTAAAGAATGCCTGGGGTTTTTGTCTGTATGCATTATATTTTCAAGAATGTAAAGTCTTGCTCTGGCTGGTAGCTCAGCTGGTCATAGTGTCTGTCATCCCATACACATAAACTGTGTATGTTCAATTTGATTCCCAGTCAGGGCACATGCTTAGATCAAGTCCCATATGGGATGTAACAGATCAGTGTTTCTCTCTAATCAGTCTCTCTCTCTTCCTCTCTCTCTCTCTCTTTCCCCCCCTACCCCTACCTCTTTCTAAAAGCAATAAACATATCCTTGGGTGAGGATTGAAAAAGGATGTAAAATCTTGTACTCAGTTCATGATTCAGCCCTTTAGAACAATCTGGATTTTCAGGACCTCTGTCAATAATACCTTACCTGGGTAAACCAACATAATTAATTTAGATGATGTTAATATTACAATTAATGTGTCTGAAATGATGTAACCAAAGTAGTAGACACAACCCCTCATTCACTGAAATGTAGGATTCTCCTACTTGCCCACAATTAATGCCACCTCTTATCCTCTCTATGCAGAATTTCACATTCATAACTAGAATTAGCTCTGGGGAAAAAGATTTCCCTTTTTTAATATCATAACTGTTGCCTCTTTCAATTTAATTTCATTTTTGTGTTCTAGTAATCTCAGACTGTCACTGAATTAGGTTGACTGAGAAACATGTTTGTAAAATGTGAGAACCTATGAAGAAGTTGGTAAAGAAAAGGTGAAAAACAACAACAATGCACCAATTCTGTAATGTTTAAATTAATTTTAAATCACTATTGTGATTGCAGTCCTAGTTTCAAAGCTGGAAAATTGACTGGCAGAGAGCCTGTGATGGGAAAGATCTTACACAGATTTTATGCAGTAGTGTGATTACTTGGCTGTAAAATATCTTTGTCTGTCTGTCTCTGTCACTCTCTGCTCAAAAAATAAAAGGTAACTAGGCTTATGGTGATTATAGTGCAGGCTATAAATGTAAAATTATTGTTACACACCTGTAACTAATGTTGTAAAACAACTATATTTCAATTTTTTAAAAGTTTATTAGCATCAGAGACTAGATAACCAGAAATTTCTATTTATTAGGAAATTTATGACAGACAAAAGGGCCATCCTCTAATACATAAATAGAATATGCAACAATAAGATTGGGGAGAATGATGGCTATAAATAAAATAACAGACCATGATAACAAAATTTAATAAGCTTTTGTTTATTTATTTTTTAATCCTCATCTGAGGATAGTTTTTTGTTGCTTTTAGGGAAAAAGGAAAAGAAAGAGAGAAACATCAATTGATTCCTTCCCATATCCAACCTAAGGATCAAACCCCCAACACTGGGCTATGGGATGACCCTCCAACCAAATGAGCCACAGGAAAAAAAATTAACTTAGGATCTACAGGCTCAAATTTCATTCTTAAAGTTATATTCAACAGATATATTATAGCACAGTACCCAAAAGAATAGTATTTAAACATACCTAGCTCCTTTGCATTTTATTTAAAATATACAAAACTATTTATATCACT
>PVIW01005666.1:0-101841 GCA_004026585.1 Noctilio leporinus
TGGGAATGTAGGCTGGTGCAGCCACTGTGGAAAACAGTATGGGGTTTCCTTAAAAAACTAAAAATGGAACTGCCTTTTGATCCAGCAATTCCACTACTTGGACTATACCCAAAGAATCCTGAAACACCAATTCATAAGAACCTATGCACACCTATGTTCATAGTGGCACTATTTACAATAGCCAAGTGCTGGAAACAGCGTAAGTGTCCGTTAGTGGATGATTGGATCAAAAAACTTTGGTATATTTACACAATGGAATTCTATATAGCAGAAGGAAAGAAGGAACTTGTACCCTTTGCAACAACATGGATGGAACTGGAGAGTATGATGCTTAGTGAAATAAGCCAGTCAATGAAGGACAAATATCATATGATCTCACCCATTATGGGACAATAATGAGCAAAACTAACAATAAGCAAAACAGAACCAAATATATGAATACAGTGAATAGGCCTTCAGTGGTCAGGGGGAAAGGGTTTGGGGGGAGGGGGGAGGCAGAGGCAAGGAAGGGGAGGAGCTTAGACAAGAACTTAGTATAAAGGAATCATGGACATGGACAACAGGTGGGATTGACTTTGGGGGGAATGGGTGGGTGGGGAGGGGGACAGAGGGGAGCAAAAAGGGGATGGATGTAATACAACAACAATAAAATTTTAAAAAAAAAGGAAAGAAAAAAAATAATAATAGTAATCTCTATTCAAGGGATTTATCTCCAAGTAGAGCAGCAGGGGGCTTATGACTACTTGTTATTGGAGCTTCCATTGTGCCATATCTTGACGTCACTAAAGTGCCAGCTACAACCCCTTACATCAAAACTAATAAGTAGCTACACAGAACGAGCACTTAGCACATGTCAGGACTCTGCTCAGCATTTAGCTAACATTATCTCAAATGATCCTCCTGATACTTCTATATGCAGGGTCATTTTATAGGTGAGTAATCTCATGCTTAGGGACTTTAAGTAACTTACCCATTAACATGTAATTAACACATTGCAAAGGAAGGATTCAAATTCGGCTGCTGTTGACTCTCAAACCCAAACATTTTGCTGCCATCCCACTTAGAGATTTCTTATTTCCTTGCCCCTTACATTTTCAGACTCACTAACCAAAACTGAACATCTTGGATCTGTGAGGCTTTGATTATATAAGATCCTCCTATTTTTATGAACAATTGTGAGCCAAAGTTAGCTCTTTTTGTCGCAATACAGAACACAATCCATTACGACTCCAAGGATCTTTCCAAATTCTTTTGTTGCATTTGAATTTTGTTCAGTTGAGCAAAAAGCTACTCATTTTGAACCTGATTTTTCGTTTCTTAAAATATTTCTCCCAGTATTTTTCTCAATGAAATCTTCATGACAGAAAGAAAAAGGGCAAAGAACCCTATCTCTGCTAATTAAAGAATCAAAGATAGTTCATCCAAAGTACTTCTAGAGGATGACATATTTAGCTAAAATAAATAAATGCTATTTACTTACATATCTCTTTACAATATATAAAACACTTCTACAACTGGTGGGAAGTAGAGTTTGGTCCACTGAAAAACATGCAAAAAGACATGGAAGCTAAATAACATGTTATTAAACAATGAATGGATTATCAATGAGCTCAAGAAAGAAATGAAAAGATACCTTGAAACAAATGAAAATAAGGACAAAATTCCAAATCTGAGAGACACTGGGAAAGCAATCCTCAATAGGGAATTCAAAACATTACAGAACTATCTTTAAAAATAAAAAAGATGTCTCTCTCTGCCTCTCTCCGCTCCCCCTCTCTAAAAAATAATATATCAAATCTTTAGAAATAATAATAAAAGCATGAAAATGTTTTATTTTTCAGAAAAAAAAATTTAAAAACTCAAATAAATTATCTAACTTCACATTTAAAAGACCTTGAAAAATAACAACAGACAAAGCCCAAAGTGAGTAGAAGGATATAGTAAAGATGAGAGCAGAAATAAATGAAGTAGAGTCTAAAAAAAGATACAAAATAAAACATCAATGAATTCAAGAGTTGCTTCTTGGAAAAGCTAAATGAGATTGATAAAACTTTAATTGGACTCATCAAGAAAAAAAAAAAGAAAAGATCCAAATAAATAAAATCAGAAATGAAAGAGGAGAAATAACAACTTACATAAGAGAAATACAAATAATTGTAAGAAAATATTATGAACAATTATACACCAACAAACTGGACAACCTGGATGAAATGGATAAATTCATAGAAACACATGTAGAAACACACAATCTTCCAAAAATAAATCCGGAGAATCAGAGAATCTGCATAGACAGAACAGACAGATTACACCTAATAAAACTAAAGCAGTAATGAAAAAAAAAAAAACAAACTCCCAACAAACAAAAGCCCTGGACCAGGTGGCTTTATAGGTGAATTTTACCAAACATTCCAAGAAGAACTAACACCTCTCCTTCTCAAACTATTTCAGAAAATTCAAGAGCAGCAATAGCTCCCAAACTCTTTTTACAAGGCCAACATTATCCTAAGTCCAAAACCAGATAAAATCACTACAAAGAAAGAAATTATAGGCCAATATCCCTGATAAACATAGATGCTAACATCCTCCACAAAATAATAGTAAACAGAATACAGCAGTGCATCAAAAGGTCATATACTATGCTCAACTGGGATTTATTCCAGGAATGCAAGGTTAGTACAAAATTCACAAATCAATAAATGTGATTCACCATATAAACAAAATGAAGGATAAAAACTACAAGATCATATTAATAGATGCAGAGAAAGCTTTTGATAAAATCCAGCACATGTTTACAATAAAAACTCTCAGCAAAGTGAGACTAGAGGTAACATACCTAAGCATGTTAAAGGCCATATATGACAAATAAGAAAATATATAAGCATTCTCTTACAATCAAGAACAAGATAGGAATATCCATTTTCACCTCTCTCTATTCAACATAGTACAGGAAGTCCTAGCTACAGCAATCAGACAAGATGAAGAAATAAAAGGCATCCAAGTTGAAGGAAAGGAAGAACTAAAATGGAATTTATTTGCAGATGACATGATACTATACACAGAGAACCCCAAAGGTTCCATGAAGAAACTACTAGAACTGATAAATTAATTCGGCAAAATATAAAAATACAAAATTAGTATCCAGAAATCAGTTGCATTTTTATGTGCCAAAACTAACAGAAAGGGAAATTTGAAAAACAACCCCATTCACAATTGCTTCAAAAAGAATAAAATACCTAGAAATAACCCTAACCAAAGATGTAAAAGACCTGTACTTTGAAAATTTCAGGCAGTGAGGAAAGAAATTGAAGAAGATAAAAATAAGCAGAAGCACAAACCATGTTCATGGATATAAAGAATTAATGTCATTAAAATGTCCCTGCTACCCAAAGCAATCTATAGATTCAATGCAATTTCTATCAAGATTCTGATGATATATTTCACAGACCTAGAACAAATATTTCAAAACTTTATATGAACCACAAAAGGCCACATAGCAACATTGATCCTGAGAAAGAAGAACAAAGTTAGAGGAATCATGCTACCTAAAATCAAACTATACTACAAGGCCATGGTAATCAAAATAGCCTGATACTGGCATAAAAAATAAACAGATAGACAAATAGAACAGAAACAAATACACACATTTAATAGTCAATTAATATTTGACAGAGGAAGCCAGCACATACAATAGGCTAAAGATAGTTTATTCAATAAATGATGTTGGTAAAATTGGACAAATATGTGCAGAAAGGTGAAACTAGACCAACTTCTTACACTAAACAAGAATAAATTCAAAATGGATCAAAGACTTAAATGTTAGACCTGAAAACATTAAAATCCTAGAAGAAAACATGGGCAGCAAAATTTCAGACATTGTCCATAGAAATTTTTTATTACATATATCCTCATAGGCTAGGGGAACAAAAGAAAAAGTAAACAAATGGAACTACATCAAACTAAAAAGTTTTTGCATAGCAAAGGAAATCATCAACAAAATAAAAGGACAACCCACAGAATAGTGGAATATATTTGTCAATACATAAGATAAGGGGGTTAATATCGTAAGTTTATAAAGTATTTACGAAGTTCAACACCAAAAAAAAAAAAAAAAAATCAATTTAAAAATCGACAAAGGACTTGAATAGATACTTCTTTAAAGAGGACATTCAGATGGCCAATATGAAAAGATGCTCAATGACACTAATCAGAAAAATGCAAATTAAAACTACAATGTGATACCATTGCACACCTGTCAGAATGGCTATCATCAATAAACCAACAAACAACAAGTGCTGGTGAGGATATGGAGAAAGGGGAGCCCAGCCCTGGCTGGTGGCACAATGGATAAGGTGCCAGCCTGCATACCCAAAGGTTGCTGGTTCGATTCCCCAGCCAGGGTACATAACCGGGTTGCAAGCCTGGTCTCCAGCCAGGTCCATAACTGGAGGCAGGTGAAAGGCAACCATACATTGATGTCTCCCTCCCTCTCTGCCTCTATCCCTTCCCCTCTCTATAAATACAATAAATAAAATCTTTTTTTAAAAAGGGGGAACTCTTTTGGGCTGCTAGTGGGAATGCAGATTGGGTGCAACCACTGTGGAAAGTAGTATGGAAGTATCTCAAAAATTAAAAATGGGCATGCTTTTGCCCCAGTAGTCCCAGTTCTGGGAATATATCTGAAGAACCTAAGACACTAATTTGAAAGTACTTAAGCACCCCTATGTTCATTGCAACATTATTTACAATTGCCAAGATATGGAAGCATGTCCATCAATAGATGAGTGGATAAAACAACTATAGGATATTTACACAATGGAATTCTACTTGGCCATAAAAAAGTTTTACTGTTTGCAACAGTATGGATTGACCTGGAGAACATTATGGTAAGTGAAATAAAGCAGTCAGAGAAAGACAAATAGCATATGATTTTACTCATATGTGGAATCTAATGAACAAACTGAACTAACAAGCAAAACAGAGACAGACTCATAGATGGAGTGCAGATGATAGCTAGTGTGGTGGGATGGGGGTGTGGGCTAGAGGTAGGAGAAAGGAAAAAGGACTCATGGACATAAGCATCAGTGTAGGGATTGCTGGGGAGGAGGGGTGTATAGGGGACTAAATGGTAATTGGGAAAAATACAATAGAGATTAAATTAAAAAAGAAAAAATATTGCTATGAGAAATGTCAGATTTTACTGCCTATGTTTTCCTCTAGGATTTTTAGTTTCAAATCTTCCATTTTTCTTTAATCCATTTTGAGTTTATCCTTGCATATATCTATCCAATTTTCCCAATACAATTTATTGAAGAAACTATCTTTACTTCATTGTATGTTCTTGTTTCCTTTGTCAAAAAATCTTTGTCTGGGTTCTCTAAAAAAAAAATTAATCCTTGGCTAAGTATTTGAATGACTCAAGATAACCATTTTTCCTTTAAATATTAAGTATAAAGCATTTTTGAAAAGCTTGGACTTCAATCAGTCATGAACTATCTTAGAGAGAAATGTATAGCACATTCTATATTAGGCCCCCATTTCCTACTTTGGGAAGGAAAAGTATCATTTTATATGAATGTGAGCTTTTTGTGTACATTAAAAAGGTTAAGAGAATTATGTTGAGTTATGGAATATTGCACTTAAAGATTTACACACTTCAAATAGAAGTGCATTAGACACGCTAATATGCCTAAATGTACAACAAAGATTTAAATATGATGTTATTTCATCACCTGTTGACAAATAACATATTATACTTAATGTTAAAGTACCAATATTTTTCATGAAATGGCTAGTTCTAATAAATATGACAAGTGTGCCTGTAAATAAAAGATGGTAACGTTAGTTCTATCTACTCTAAGTGAGGTGAGTGCTAAGAAGCACATGGTGACAAAGAGCTACAGATAACTCAAGGGGGAGATGCCTCAGGTCTGAAGACAAAGGCACACACAGGGCTTGCCTCACCTGTTTTGTTTTTCTGTAGCTGCAATTAATTTTCAAAAGGAAGCCACAAAACGTACATTCAAGTGTTCCTTGGGAGAGACCTACAATTCTCAGGTATTGTCACATAAAGGGTTTGTTTAATAAAAAACAGTTTTTCTTTTAAGAAAAAGTTTGTTTTGACTATTAGGTATAATTTCAAAATGATCTATATATTTGAAAGCACAGATTATTACTAGCTTTTAGCTAGTAGGTTATTTAGCAAATCTAATGACCAAGTATATGATGAATGAATTTCACTATGAATGGAGTTCCAAAAAATAAGGGAAATGAATAATTATTTTAATGTGAGCAGGCTACCTAGTCCCCAGCATTAAGCTCATTACATTTTCTTTTGAAGTTATCCAACTGAAATTCAGGGACAATCCATTTTTTCCCTCTTCAGCTTCACAGCATTATTATTATTTTTAAAAAAATGGTTTTTATCATCTATAGCATTTGCTATGATTATATAGGTTTTTAAAATAAAAATTCCTATTACCCAGCATCCTTCCATATCCATGAGGATAACTGGTGTTTTGTAATAATGAAAGATTTCTTAGAATTTTATAAAACCTTAAATCAAGAATAACTGCTGGTCAGGGGGAAGGGGGTTGGGAGGAGGGGGGAGGCAGAGGCAAGGAAAGGGAGCAGTTTAGACAAGAACCTAGTATAAAGGAACCATGGACATGGACAATAGGTGGGATTGACTTTGGGGGGAATGGGTGGGTAGGGAGGGGGACAGAGGGGAGCAAAATGGGGATGGATGTAATACAACAACAATAAAATTTTAAAAAAAGAATAACTGCTATATCAGACATGCAAGTAACAAAGCTTGTGCTGTTCAGCAAAGCAGTCAAGAGCGTATCTGGTTAAGTCTGTTAGACTTGATTTGGCATTCCAGTTATTATTATTATTTATATGATCTTGAGCAGATGATTGCCTCAGTTTTCTCATCTGTGCAGTGGGATTACATTAGGACCTACCTATAGTGTTATCATAAGGATATCAGATCTTGGAGGCAGAATGATAGAACAAGATAAATACTCCAAGAGAGAATATGTTCTTTTAAGCTTACTGGCTATAACAGGAAAATGAGAAAACATCTCCTTGTGTATAGTTAGTGAGAAGCTGAGCTAAATATTCTAAAAATGGACTTGACAGAAGAAGAGTCACTCTGAATTAGAGACACCATTTTTTAAAATTTTTTTAAAACTATTTTATTATTACTATTTTTTAAAGATTTTACTTATTATTTTCAGAGCGAGGGGAAGGGAGAGAGGCAGAGAGGGAGAGAAACATCAATGTATGGTTGCCTTTCACCTGCCTCCAGCTACGGACCTGGCTGGAGACCTGACTTGCAACCTGGTTATGTGCCCTGGCTGGGGAATTGAACCAGCGACCTTTGGGCTCACAGGCCAGCGCCTTATCCACTGTGCCACCAGCCAGGGCCCAAGACACCATTTTTTAAAAAAGTAAATGAAAGAGAAAAAGAAATGTCTTGACCTCAGCCAAAAATAAAAAAGGTTACTCTGATCAAAAGGATAAATTTCTTTCTTCATACAGTACTAAAAAAGTAGCATTCCATATAAACAAGTGCTTTGTGATGAGTTTTAGAAGAAGAAGAAGGAGAGGAAGGAGAATGAGAAGAGAAAAAAAGGAGAAGGAAAAGTACAAAGAAGAAAAAGAAGAGGGAAAGAGAGAGGAGGAGGGTAAGTAGGAGGAGGAGAAGGAACAAGGAAAACCCAAGCTCCAAATCCTTCTAGAGTTGCCAAGGTCATTGCAGCACTTGAGGAGGAAAGCATGAGAAATACAGAGGAGAGCAGCACAGGGCTATGGATTCAGAACCAAAGCATCTCTCACAGAAGACATAGCTACAGAGAGATCTTCTACCACTCTAAATTCAAGCTAAGCGAACAGAAACGTGAGAACCACTGTCATTGTAGCTTTTTACTAGCTTGTTTATTCACCCACCAAGAACCATAAGGACCTTTACTGCCTAAAATGCCAAGTGTGGTGGTAATTGACATCAAACGACCCATGTCTATGAACAAATAAAAGACTAACGTAATAAACATAGAGAGATGAGTGTTTAATGACCTTCAACAAATTTTTATTGTAAGATCCATAATAGTTAACTATATACACTGACACCTCTGGCCTGGAGCAGTCTTCGTTTCCGAAGTCAGAAGAAGCAGCCCAAATTCTGCCTTGCTACTTGAGGCTCATGACACTGGCTTGAGTGTGTCAACCTAGAATAGGCTTGCCAAAATTGCCAGGCCCCTGAAACTTCCACCATATCTCTAAAATCAGAATTTTCCACCTTGAGGACCACCTCCCTTCTCCCCGCTACAAATACATCCCTTTGATTCTTTCCAAAGCTGGATAAAACACTGTGATCAGTATTTGACCACTTTCCAAAATCTAGGCATCCAGATGAAGTAAGTGTAATAGATACCACCATCCAAGATGCTCTTTAATTTCCCAAATCCCCAGTCACTGTAACGTAGTCCTGCAAACACCTGTCCACAACCAGAACTAAATAGTCATATTGTCAGTGTTGAGACAACCTGATAACGTTTCCTCGGATGTGGTTTGTATTCATAAACAGAGCATCAATAAAAACAGAAGAAATAATCCTCACTCTGTTGAACATTATAGGTTATGCAATCACCACAGCACAAAACTCAACAGACAGCACAAATATGTTAATTTTCTTTTAGGTCCACTGCTTAGTTTTCTTTAGGTGCTGTCAGACCTCATTTAGGTCCATGGTCCACAGACAGGGATTAATTTCATGCCTGGATTCTTAGCTCTTCACCCTGGGGGCAGGGAAGCAGTTTCAAGAACTCATCCAACTGAGCAATCAGACCCTCAGGCTCATGGGGATCTTAACATAAGGAGTCTGCAACTTTCTCTATCTCCCTCTTCTCTCCCTCTCTTCCCTTCTCCTCTCCTCCTCTCCCCGCTTCTCCCTTTCTCTTTCTTTTTTCTTTTTTTCTTTCTTTTTCTTTCTTTTCTTTCTTTCTCTCTCTCTCTCTTTCCTTTCTCCCTTTCTTTCCTTTCCTTTCCTTTCCTTTCCTCGTCCCTCCCTCCTTCCCCATCCCCCTCTCTCCTTCCCGACCCTCCTCTCTCCATGACTAATAGGATCTCAGCCTGAGACAAAGCTAGAACATACATCAAGTCACCCAGTAGATACAGGCTCTGAGAGAATTTACTTTTTTATTGGTATCACCCTAAGGCAACATAGTAAGTACTCTACAAAGGTTTACTTAATTCATATTTATAATAAATGTTTAGGAGACTAAATAGAAAAATGATGATGGCTTTTTATTTCTATCATGGTTTCCAAAATATTAGGTAGAAATTAATGTTAGTTAATTTTAGCACCTTAGAAATAAATGTGTTAGTTTTTGTTTTTTTTTAAAGATCTCAGTGTTTATTAATTCAATTGACAATGATAGTGAGGATTAGTAGAGAAGTGTCAGATTAGAGGAGAAGACAATAGCATCTCTGTACCTCAATATCTCCTATTACTTTTATAACAATGTAGGTTTGGGGCTTAAGCAAAACTCAATTTCTTATGGTTTGCAAGTCCTATAATTTAAGGAGACATTTCACTAAAAGTTGGATAACACTTAGGTAGAAGCTCAGAGTTATGGTCATCTATTCTTTTGTCTGTCCAAAACAAAATACTTCTTTAGGAAATGCTCCTTCCTTCTAATATGTGTTTCTAAAAGCAGTGGCCCTGTTCCACTAGAGCTTAACTCCCACTTAACATTGATCTAGGACCAGTTACCTGATTAAATTTGGGCCAACCATCAAGCACATCCCTCTGGCGATTATGACTGGTTCAGGGGACGGCACTTAGCCCAGAGAGGTCAATTAGAGTATTTTTCTGGGCTGTTTTTATCTTGATTAAGATAGCAAGTTTTAATGGCTCTTTGCCCCTCCGGCAGTGAAATTAAAAATGGAAGTATAAGAGTTGCCAGCTAACATGTCCCAACCTTGTAAAGAAACTGATCTTCAGTAAAAGAGGATGGTACTGACAGGGGGAAAGAAGCAGAGCAGGACGAGGAAGGGAGGTGGAAGGTGCTGGTGCATCCCAGTCCCCAGTTCCAGTTGTCCTGCTCCCTGTAATCTGATTATATTCCCAGCATACAGACATAATAGATGTAAACTCTACAGCAAAATGCAGTAAATTAATTAGGAAGAGATAAGTTGTTTTGTACATTCATTACCTCTGTTCTTAATATAATTTATTTAATTGCAAGTGTCTCTGATTTAATTTTTAATGATGGCTCTGTCTGACAATCAGCTTGCAAAATTCCTGACAATTTAACCATCAAACCTGGTACCAGGTGGATGATAAAAGTACACATCTGGAGCATGTCATCTTACTTAGCTGAGGCATTTTGGTTTGTTTTTTCTTTATACCAAAATTTTAAATTTCTTATATAATTAGATCTATCAAAACTTTCTGGTCTAAGCCTTTGGTATAATATTGGAAAGGTCTCTGCCTATTAGCAGATTACAAAATATCATATTTTACTCCAGCAATATAAAATAAAACAAAATCTTTAACTTATTTATGTCTAAAGTATGAAATAAGGACCTAAACTTTTCCCCTAAAGGTTAACTTGTTGTCATAAGTTAACCATCCTTCTAGTTTACCTTTATAATAGAGTAAATTCTGATGTGTTTTGCAAGTTTCTATTCTGACTCATTGACTTGTCTTTATTTTTATTTTTTACTTTTGACCAATATCACACTATTCTAATCAACGAACCTCTAAAACATACTTTTGACAGGACAGTGGCCATGGAAGTTGGAATCCGCTAAGGAGTGTGTAACAACTCACCTGCTGAATCAACTAGCCCTGAAAATGGATGGCACTGGAGCGTCGGGCCCATACCCGGCCTTGGCTGGCAGTCGGTGGACGCGCGAGAGAGGGACGGAGCGAACCCCAAAAACTCCCCCGTGGACGCTACGCCGCGATGAGTAGGAGAGCCACTGTGGTGAGCCTTGAAGCTTAGGGCACGGGCCCAGGTGGAGACACCGCAAGTGCAGATCTTGGAGGTAGTAGCAAAAAAAAAAAAGATAGAAAATTAATAAATAAATAAAATAAAATATACTTTTGTCTCCTTTAGATCATCTCTCCCATTACCCTTTAAAATTTTTTAATCTATTTTTGTATGTTTTAATTCCAAATGAATTACATAATTTTTTTAGTCAGGTTTCAAAATAAATCCCATTAAGACTTTGATTGTACTTGCATTAAATTATTGTAGCCCTGGCTGGTGACACAGTGGATAAAGTTCACAGGACCTGCGAACCTGAAGGTCACTGGTTTGATTCCCAGCCAGGTCTCCAACCAGCTCTGTAGCTGGAGGCAGGTGAAAGGCAACCATACATTGATGTCTCTCTCCCTCTCTGCCTCTCTCCCTTCCCACTTCTCTAAAAATAATAAATAAACTCTTTAAAAAAAATTTACCTCCGCGCAATATTGAATCCTTCCAAGAACATATTTTATATCTATATTTGTATGTCTATAACTTTATCTCCATTTATTTAAGTCCTCTTTTATTTCTTATAGTAAAATTACACATGTGCATATATTTTTAAATTTAGGTCTTTAAATTTTCTTATTATTTATAAAATATTCTGTTTTGTTACTATTATTCATGGAATTTCTCATTCTATTATTATATTCCCAGCATACAGATATCAGAAATTTTTAATTAAAAATACAAGCATCAATTTGAAAGGCTATTGTTTTGTTTCATTTGTGTAACTGCCCACCTTTTTGCCTCTCTTACTAATTCTAATAGTCTTTTATTTGATTCTTATCTTCAAAAAGTGCTTTTATTTTATCTCCAGTATTTATACTTCCTATTTCCTTGCCTTGTCTAATTGCATTGACTAAAACTGCCAAACAATATTGAATAATAATGGTATAAGTGGACATTTTGTCTTGTTTCTTCTTTATATGCAAATTCCTCCAGCTTCTTTCTTCAGATACTTTTTATTTTGAAGTACCATCATTATGATCTCATATAACTAAAAGATTTTATTAAGATTAAATATTGATTTTTATCAAATAGTTTTCTGCCTTATGAGACTTATATGGTTTTCCCCTTTATTTTGTTAAGTACTCTAATGTTGATCTATCCTTATACTCTTGAATGACTCCTTACCCTTAAATTGTCCTTTTGATATTAAATTTAATTGTAGCATGACTGTCACAGAACAGTTACACCAAAATATTGATTAATTTACTGATTAATTGATTGGAAAATGAAAGTGAAAGTCACTGATCTTTGTCATAAGGAATTGAAATTGCCACGATTATTTTGTCCTCCTTAGGATAATGAGGAAAACAAGGACCCAAATTAATGAGCTACAGGAGGGATAAATGCCAAGGATGAAATTCTTCTGGGTGTTAAGTCTTAATTCCCAGGAGAAAGTAGTTACTTGCTTCTAAGTAGATTTTTGTCCCTAGACTTGATAAATGTTAAAGTGAATGGGATAGATTAACATCTGAAAAACAGACCTGCTCTGCAAACCCTTAGGAGATGTCATTCTGTCTGAGAAAGTTTAACTGGCGTAACAACTTTAATAGTGACAATTTCCAATGGCATAACCATTATCTGCCAATATACTCTCTTTTTTTAAAGATTTTGTTTACTTATTTTTAGATAGAGGAGAAGGGAGGAAGAAAGAGAAGGAGAGAAACATCCATCAGTTGCCTCCTGCACACCCCCAAACAGGGACCTGGCTTGCAACCCAGGCAAAAGTCCTGAATGGGAATGGAACCAGCGCCCTTTAGGTTTGAAGGACAACACCCAACCCACTGAGCCTTGTCAGTCAGAGCTAATCTGCACTTGCTTTTGCATGCCATTCATGGTAAATGATTTACTTCCTGCTTCCATGCTCCAGCCATGGAATCAGAACTGAGAAGGGAGACCCCCTCCTCCTCCCTCAGTCCCCCCACCCTACTTCCATGTAGAACCGAATATATAACCTAATATTGAAAATCTGTGAAGAAAGATTGCATCCTTGACCCATAAGACAGTTTCCAGCTTTTCAACGGTCTTCTTGGTTAAGAAACTCTTAACATCTAGCCATAATTTGTCATATTTTCACTCTTGTAATTACTGTTTTAAAATTGGTCTTGTTAAAATTTTTCCCAAATAGTTCGCCCTTCCAGGTGGCTTCCCTCTCTATGAATGAAATGAACTGGGAAATCACAATGCGAAATCCAATTCTCCCACCTTTCATTCCCTCAGCAAGGCTTTATTGAGTACCTACTATGTACCAAGTACCAAAGCATATGCCATAGGGGAGTGGGAAAGGGAAGGTAAGGAGACTTTAAGAGTAAAGATGAATCAGACCCGGTTCCTGCCCTGAGAAGTTTATGGGAGAAGCAAGAAATAGAAACATAAAATTATTCCCTAAGGGTACTTTCCATGGATTGTGACTTCAAAATGAGAATATCACACATGGGAGAATGTTACCTGCAAACACACAGTACAAAGCACTTCACATTATTTGATGTTTATATAAATTATTTTCCAAGAAAATAAAAGTGATTTATATATGTTCCCTCAATATTTACACATCCCCTCACCCACTGAGGGCCCTGCTTCCCTTCTCTATTAATCTTAGAACACTTCTCTGAGCTGGGGAGACAGGAAGTGCTGTTACAGCCCTTTAAAGACAAAAGAATTAGATACAAGATTAAACAACTTTCCCAGAGCCCAAATGGTTCCTGAGAGTTGAGCAAGGTGGAGAAGTATTTTGGCTCTGAAGTGAGACTGTTGGGATTTGAATCTTGGCTCCACTTCCTACCCCTAGCGCAAACTCGAGCAATTGACTTCACCCCTCTGTGGTTTCCTAATTGGTAAGTTGGGGATACAAACAATACCTACCATGTAAGCTTGTTTTGAGAACTAAACGAATCAATACATGCAAAATACTAGGATACTGTTTGTCACATATTAATCATTCACAAGTATCTATCAGTATTGTCCTGGCACCCTCAGTACAGAGTAGCTCCTAATCTTCTGCATAACATTCGATTTAGATCACAACCAACCATGCTCATTTAGGCAGCACACATACTAGACTCCACTACAAATCCAGCAATTGAAAGCTTAAAGACAGAAGTCACCTCAAAGCCATCCCACTGAATTAGAAATAACAGAACTAGGTCTAAATTGGCTCAGCAAACCTCAAGCAAAATCAGTCTACCCTCCCTTCTCCACCCATATTGCCTTTTCCTTCATTATCCTAAGAATCCAAAACAAAAATTTCTTTCAGCTGAAATAACACATTTTCATTGCTAGTTTCTTCTACTTTTTATGGCGAGATCACAAAGATGACATAGGGTCTGAGAAGGTTCATTTTACCCCAGGAAGATTACCTGCCTTTTGCAAAGAGATGCTGCATACAAGTTTTGAGGAAGGAAAAAGCATCTCATTCTTATGGCCAACCTATAAATTTTTTTTATACCTAAATCATATTGTCAGGTCATTCTTCAAGTTCAGTTAGTTTCATATAGAATATATTATTATATGGTCATGATTCCAAGCTACCCTTCAAAAACATCCACACACAGAACAAAACTGAGTATTAAAAACGTTGGTCTGTAAAACCGGGCTTTCCATTCCAAACAAGTAAGTCATCATATAAAAACCTGCATTATAAATTTATTGTGACATAATAGAAGCAAATGTATTTAAAATCCCCAGAATATACCACCCTCCCAAACCTGCTACCATCCCCAGGAAAGCCTTAAGCAAAATGCAGAATTCAACCTCTATTTGAATCATTTCCCTTGCTGTTTTCCATGGTTACAGATGGGCACTACCAGTCCCAGCATGACTGAACTCAACTTGTGTTGAAACCTTGCTCAAGAGCCATTAGCATCAGACTGATTATGAATTCAGGTGACTTTCCCAAAATCTCACAGATAGTTTTAGCATTAGACTTGTGTGTCTGCTCCCTTAGAAATATTTTAAATATTAGCCATTACCACTGCTGGGTAAAATGACACATACCCTATTGATAACACACTGGGCATCTGTGCTATTAAATGAAGAACATAGAGATATTATTTATATTTGTAATTTGCTTAAATGTAGAAAAGGTCTTTGAAATATCTACCCTGACCCCACTGGCCATCCTTGTCTAGAAGCTACCTTTCTGAGTAAGCCTTCAGCAGCGAGGTCTATCCTATATCATCTCCTTTTGAAAAGTAAGGGAAGACACTGTCCTAAGTTAGGCCAATCATATTTTCTCTCCTAAGAATTTGAGATAGATGTAGCCCTCCAGTCTGGCTGGAGGACATATGAGTTGAGGAGATGTGAGGTCCCCTACCTGGTCTCTCCTTGACAGGTTTGCAAATACAGTAATGGAGACTGAAAAACCCCATCGGGGGCTGTGCATTGTCAGCAGAACCCAGGAAATGTTGTCTTGTTAAAAGAATCACTAGTTTTCCTGCAGGAAACAGTGGTCTGTGACTGGAGAGCCAGTGAAATCATGGGACAGTGGCCTTGACGTCAGCTTTGTGTGTGAGGCATGTGAAAATGAAAGCCGGGAGGAGAACACAAACATTCACGTGGGAGGGTGACAACACTGTGACCAGGTGTCAGGATGTTGGGAAGGTTGCTTCTTCACCTCCTGGCCCTTCCCTGGCACCACCTTCTGCACTGCTCAGGTATCAGCCTCTCACTTTCTCCAGGCACTTATTTGGTCATAGAAAGTAGTTGAGTTCATCTTTTTTAATGGATTACCTATAAATAACTTAAAATGTTATTCCTTCAAAGGATATTTGCATTTCTCTAGGTATTACTACTACTCTCATAGGAGTACTAGTACTAGTACTATACTAGTAGTGGTGAGAATCATTGCTAACAACTGGAAGACTTCTAAGCTGCTGCAGAGCCCAGCATCCCTGGTAGGCTCTACTACTCCCCTCAAGTACTCTCTCCTGCACAGACAGCCAACCTACCCCAAGTATAGGCTCCAAAAGCCCTGGTGAAATCCCTCCCACTGGCCTCCCACTGGCTCCCACCTTGGGTTACCTCCTTTGTTGACTTATCCAAATGTCTCAGAATCCAACAGGGAGACTGACAGAATGGGACACAGCACTGGGAGTCATTGCCTGGGAATGGAAGCTACAAGAATAGAAGTGAGCCTTTAGAGACAGGGTTAGAGTGGGATATGGCCAAAGGCTAATTCCAGGGAAACATAAGGTATAAGGAATGCTGGAGGGAGAGGAGTCAGAGAGAAAGAGGAAGGAAGGTGGGGAGAAAGTTTTTAAGAATAGGGGATGGGCTATAGTGCCTGAGGCAGGAGAGAGATGCAGAAGGCAAAGAATGGTGATGGGCACTGAAGCCAGCAACTAAGAGACGCTGGAGCCCCAGGCTTGGTCTTATACAGGCAGGCACAGCAAGACTGCACCAGCACAGGCTGCACTGGCTGTCAGAATGTGCCGGATAGGAAGCAGAACCCAATGGCGAAAGGAGGCCAGAGACTCACTGGCTAAGACTAGACCCAAGGGATCACAAATATTGAAGTTGCCAAACTGAGAAAAATTAAGTCAATACCATGTCCATCAATGTCATTCTCCTCTCACCGCCACCAAAATGGCATGGTTTAGGCACTTTACACTGTTTCTGTGGAGCTCTACTATGGCTGGTGATCATAATATCAACATAATGACCTGCAGAAACCCAACTACCCAAAATCTAATTAACCAGAATTTATTCACCTGTCTTCCATTCTAAAACAGGGAGGGAGAAAATGTCAAAGAAGGAAAAATAATAATATTTTAGAGCTTTAGCCAACAAAGAACTATGAGGTCTATACAAATTCAACTCAACTCCCATACTTTTCCCAGCCATACAAAACAACAAAAACTGATGTTTGAGGTAGTAATCCTGAAATTAAAAATCCCAACCACTGAAGGAATGCTCAGGTGCTATAGTTAATAAAAAATTTTATACTTTTCAAAGCTTTATTCCACTTAATCTTATCAACAACCCTATGAGGTAGACATTACTTTATTAGGCTTACTTAATCAAATTCTAATGAAGTCATGTGATAGTCTCACAGCTAATTCATCTTCACTATATGGTAGAGGCTTGATACTCCTATGAGTTTCTGAAATCAAAAATTAAATCACTTACCAAGAAACTAGCCTCACCTGTTTTGATTAAACACTTTCTGAAATAATCCATTCCTTTATGTAACTACTTTTAAATGATTAAGATGCAAAATGTGAAAAGAAGCACTACATTTGGGATGCTTTCATTTATTCCCTTAAGCTCAAAAATAACCAATTTAATAGGCTTTTAAGTCCTTAGCTTGAGTGAAGTAGTCCTATTAAAATAACCGCAGCTTATTTCACTGCACAAATTTATCATTAGGGCTCATTTTCAGATGGAGGGAAACAAACACATATTAAACCAGTGACTAGCAAAGTCAAAATTTTAACTAATTTCTCCTGATTTCCTTTCTTTTTTATTGTGCTATATTATTTTTCTATTCATAGACTATCTGTATTCTCAGGACTAATAATAGAGTCATCTATTAATAAAATTAAGATGTATGACTCTAATATAATGTCATGTTAATCAATGAAACTTTGTATATATCAATACTGACCAAATTGTTACATGTTTAGGAATGATCATATTCAGTTAGAATGCATGTCATATTCTCTCCCTCCTTCTCTCTCTCTTTCTCTCTCTCTCTCTCTCTCTCTCACACACACACACACACACACTAGCCAGCTATTCTTACTGGAACACCTTTGTGAAAGGTTGTTGGTCTATTGACTGACTGTTGACTGACAGGTCCCTCTGGGTACCAGTAATGGGTGACTCATTCTCCTTTTCCACTGGCCAAGCCATGTTGTCAAAGGAAAGATGGCCAGCTATGAGAAAAAGAATTGCTCCAGGAAAGCACATACGTGCAAAGGGCAGCTGTTTCCCTTCTCTCTCAGGACGCCCAGGTGCCATTACTAAATTTCCTGTATGCTGGACCCTGGAAAAGTTCATTGACCCTGGGCAGGGGAACACTTTTTCCTTTCAAACCATCTCTTTTTACCCATTGTAACCAGATTACCACTCACTATGTTGTCCTATAAATTATTCCTATGAGATTTATAGCCATATCTATGCTCCAAGTCAAACATTCTTTTAAGGCCAAACAGAGTAATTTACTGGATTTGTGTCTCTAAACAATCTTATAAATAGTTGCTCTCTAGTTCAAGGTGAATAACAGTCAGTGGCAGGCCAATATCAAAGAATACTGATTGCAATTCAATTTTATTACCTTTGAGGGTTCATCCTGAGGAATAGGGCAGACTGGTCAAAAATCTATAGGCTGATCACCGTGGATTTGCATTAGAAATCCTTTGTAAGTAAACACCTCCTGTAAGACCTCTATTCACTGATGACCACCATGTATGATTTTCTTTTTCTAGAAATTCCAAGATGACAGTGTTGCTTATCATACCTGCAGTTACAGCTGAGACAGACAACGCCTGCCTCTCTCACATAAAGCCTGATTTCTAGGTTGTGGCTGCAATTGCTTGTTTAGACTGACACATCTCCTAAACTCCCTCAACCCTGACACCATCACATGGCAAGAAACACAACGTTAATGCTGCTACAGCTTCTTATAATTCTTGATAATTTCACTTGTCACGTAAAGCTCAGATGAGATGCCAGCAAGATTTTTAAAAACTAGATATTACGTCTGGGCATATTTAATTCTCATAATTCTAGAAATACTCATATTAGCTTATGCTTTTTGATTTGGCATGGAGTTTGGTAACACAATGATGCTACTTCTGCCTCTTTACTTACCAAAGAATATATAAACCTCTTAATTTCCCTAAAAATGTGTGGAATGCTCCAAATGTGCCTTTGAGCAAAGTCACCCCAGGAATACCATGGTAAGATAGTAAGATAATGTGAAGAAATCTAGAAAAGGAAATTGAATTTTGGTGATGATTTTAGCCTGAGGAAACACAACAAAGGTAAGCTAAATTTGCATCTGTTTGTTTCCCTTCATGTCCTTCAATTCTAGAAATTATTTAGTGACAGTAAGAATGCAACATTTTTTAAAAGATTTCTTTCTCTTATAATCTCACTTTTCAACTCTGAAGCACCTCCAACCTAAGCCCTTTTCCAGGGCCAAACTCTGTATTCCGTAAACAAGATTATGCCAAATGTGCTTGTGTGCAGCCTTCTCAGCCAGATGCCGAGGGGAAAATCAAAGGTAAGGAACAGGAAATGAAGTGGAAATGGAAGTGTAATGTCTGTGTTATTGGTGATGTCTGTGACAAAGGAACCAAGTCATTACTGTGGGGTGCGAAGGATTTGTGTTAATGTAACAACTGGGTAAACTTTATTAAAACTACCTTTCAGTTTCCAAAAGATGGCTACTGCATTAGATAGCTAGCTGCCTTAATGTCCCTCCTGTTATATTGCTGGTTGCTATAGCAATATCCTCCTAGGTATTTGTAAGGTCACAAAAGGAAGCGCTAACCCTCTTATTCCTGGAATAACTAATGCGGTTCTGCTACTTGCTTGATGTAAATGGTCTCAAGTGACAGCGAACTGTACATATAGTCAATTACAACTGCTCAAAGGAAATGATTTGTTGTAACAGCCGCTGTTCAACCTCTGTGACATCAATGTTTCTATGGAAACAGTTGCCTATTGCACTGCTTTGAATTGAGTATTGATCAAACTAGGGCCAACACTATTTCAGAGACTCACTACTTTACTGTGTGGCAATTTACGATAGGAACTCATAACATCACTGTATATTTCAAGCCCCAAGGAACCAATTTAGCAGACAGTTACAGTAGAATATTAACAGAGGTCAATAATGGGAGTCTGATTATAGTCCTAGGACAATTATTCAATGCTTTTGTTGTCTGCCCTTCCAACTTTCCAGCAGCTATTACAGTTTTCAAATAATAATATCCACTCCTGAAGAAAGGGCTATATTCATTCATCTTCTATTTTAAACTTTATTTTTCATTGTTATGGTTTCTATCAATAAAATTATTCAGCTGTATTAACCAAGCTATGACCCCCCAGAAGTAAATAACTATTGATCAAGGAGTAAAGATCTACTGGCACACAGCACTGTTTTCCTTAATGATCTTATTGGCCCTGCTGATAAGATGGTTGTCTCTAAAGAACTGAAGATACAAAAGCAAAAATAACATAGGTCTAATTTCCATATCAAATAGTAAGATTCAATCCCCCATCTATATTGAAGAATAAATTCTTCAACTTCAATGGAAGGAATAGTTAAAATAAAAACAATGTCATGCAGAATGTGTTCTGTGTCATATTTCCATTATCTATGGATATTTTATTTAATCTTCTTTGGAAGTGACCTTCATGATGGCCTCATCCAAGTCTTTCCTTTTACAGATAAGGAAACAGGTGTCTTCCATAAAATAAATATTCTCCCTGCAAATATATCTATGGAAAAATGTTATGATTTACACATTTGTCACTAATCTGAATGAAAATACATGCCAATTATCTCTATTCTTAGATTGATTTGTCAAGAACCTCAGTCAACCAATTCTACACAATTATTTATTTCTACCTTTCCTCATTCCAAAACAAATTTGAGGCAGATAGTCAACCAGTTCACAGCAGTGACATTGATCATAGCACAGACGGTGAAAATTAATTTTTGCAGCTAAAGTTATAAAACTTCAGAAAGCACTTGAATAACATGACTACATGCCAATAAAGGGGTAGGTGTCTCTGAATGAAATCTGTTTCCATACATAGATAGGAGCACTAACTTTTTATTACCATAATTGAAAAAATATGGCTTGGGGAATGATTCTTGTCAGGTAATAACAAATTCATCCACCTGCATGAAAGAAGCTCCTCCTTATAGAAGGAAAAATAATATTTTTCCAGCTTAGATACTGATTTTTAAAATCCTATCTGAGTAGCTTAAAAATAAAAATCAGCGCTAAAAATCAATCTAGAAAAAGTCTAAATTAGTATTTAAACCAGTCCGTATCTCATCATACTTTTTTTAAAACAGCAAAGACTTTAAGTTAGTTACCTTGGTGATAACCATTGTCTATGATTGAAGGTAAACTTTTCTTATTTATGCAGCAAGTATTTATAGAGCACCCACTGAATACTGTTCTGAACCTGAGGGAGACAGGGGCAAACAAGGCTAGCTCACAGTAATAGGAAGTAGGAATCCTTTGCCATATGTAATACAATATTTGGGAAAGAAGTGGTCTATGATTCCATATTTGATGTTCTCCCCTTGTTTCTTTCACTGTATTTTTACCACTATTTGTGGTTTATATATTTATATTCTGCTTTGCTATTAAGAGGGAGAAGAGTTTACCACCCCAAAATGTGCCTTTATAAGATATTGATTACGAGCCCTGGCTGGTAGCACAGTGGATAAAACTCCAGCCTGCAAACCCAAAGGTCACTGGTTCAATTCCCAGCCAGGGCACATAACCAGGTTGCAAGCCAGGTCTCCAGCCAGGTCTGTAGCTGGAGGCAGGTGAAAGGCAACCATACATTGATGTCTCTCTGCCTCTCTCCCTCCTTCTCTCTCTAAAAATAATAAATAAAATCTTTAAAAATAATAGGATATTGGTTACTTTAGACCAGTTATTTTTAAGAAACAAAAGACACAGGAAGGACCTTTGACCTTTCCTCCAACTGCCTAAAAGAATCGAAGTAGAGGACCTACTCCAGGAAGGGAGCTATTATCAGAGGCGACTATGGATTAATATAAATTAGTGTGTGATAGGGAGGGACTTAGCAAAATCCATTTTACCAAAGTCCTCCATGCATCCCATTGTTAAAAATGGTCCAGCAAACAATTACTTAGCAAACATTTGCCTTTCCATCTGAATGTCAATTGCCTGCCTTTCTTTGAAGCTACAGACTACAGCCCCACTTTTCTCCTTGGCTCAAGGTGGCATATAAACCTTAACAGCCTGATCTGTCCCCAGATCACACACTCTTACAGAACCCCTGTAGATTCATACACAACAAATTTGGTTATTTTCTTCTTTAATTTCTCTTGTGTTAATCTGATCATTAGACCAGCCAAGAGAACTTAGAATTGTAGGAAGAAAGTTATTTTCCCTCCTCCATACCACAGAAAGGATTTAAAGTACTTTACAAAAATACAAAAGAATAAATTATGGCAGATGGGAACTAAAAATAGAAAAACAGGCTCAATCTAAGAGTGAATTTGGTAAGTAAAATGTATTCCAGAAGATTCTGATACAACCTATGAGTAGGTGGACCATAAAATGGGTTCCGAGCTTCCTAGCAGCTGATACAAAAAGGGGGACATAATCAGCACAACTCCATGTCTGTGTGATTAAAACAAAACAAAAAGCAGATACACAAAAGCACAATGACTCCTGGTATTAAGACTGGAAAGAATTCTTCCCAGGTTCTCAGACACCAGATGCTGATGATGTGGCAAACAACATCTTCCCCAGCATAAGGCCTGAAAACACACTGTGTTTCATAGGGCTAGAACTGAACACTTTTCAAACAAAGTGCATGATCGCACACCAAAGTGTAATTTAATAAATACAATTCTGCAGAAGAACCAAACAATGCCTTTCCAGAAATACTGCTGTCAACATATAGGTATTGAAGAGCCATTAAAAAATAAAACTATTAGTAAACCATCCATATAATTACTATTGTAAAATAATATACCGCTTTACTTTACCTTGAATATCACTTAGGTGCCATGATTTAACACCTGCATAAATAGAAGAGTTGACTTCTCTCAAATCCTTTCATTTATAGCTATAGCTATAGCTATGTCTTTATGTCCAAGTGTGTGTGTGTGTGTAACTTTTATCTCTGTAGGTGAGATAGTATGGAAGAGCTTCTACCTAAATGTTAATTCTCCTTTTAATCTGTAGATTTCAAACATTTTTGTCTTAGACTATTTCTAGTTTATCCAAACTAGGCCATCTATATTAAATGAAAAAGGATGAGGAAATAAAGGAGAATAAGGTAATCCTAGATCTACTGATCCAAAGGTGCCATTAAATTATTAAAAGGCATGATAAATAGAAAGGGGCTAGAACACACCTCTGTTTTACACCTATTGGGGCCCTCAAAAGGCCCTGCATTGAATTCATGTTGCTTAATGCATATCTAGAGTCAAAGCAAGAGAAGGGCTCAACTAAATCTCACCATGCATCTACGTTGTTTCAACGGATGACTCTGTAGAATGCAAAGGTCATACCTGGAGTCACAGAGGAATAACATTAAAGCCCACTTGCTCCTCATGTTCCCTTGCTTTTTGAAAAAGGGAATTGGCTTGCCTTTTACTTTTACATTTACAAGTTCATAGTTTGGAAGAATCCTAAGTCAAAGCAGCTAGCTCAAGAGTTACAAAATTCAGAGGGGAGAAAAAAAGGGATGGATGTAATACAACAACAATAAAATTAAAAGAAAAAAAAAAAAAGAGTTACAAAATTCAAGGTGGTTAAATAGGGAGGAGTGAGCTTTTTCAGTGCCTTCAATAAATAGACTCGTTCCCCAAACCATATACACCTCAAATAATCATGTCCCAGAAGCTGCTCTCATCATTAGACCAAACAGATCAATTTAGTTGCAGTTTTACCCCCTTTCCAACCAACACATTTATACTTGCAATTTTTAGGACAAAAAAAAAATATTTTATAATTATACTTAAATTTGTGAGTAAAATGAAACTGTTCCTCTTACCCTCTTCAGTGTACCCAATCTGATTTTTTTGTCCTCAGTGGTATACTGAAACTTCTTCCCAGAGTCCCAGACTGCTACAAAGCACTCTCATCTGTGGGTAATTATCAAAACCCACATTCTTTGTGAAGACAACAGTAGAAAACTCCTATTCTAACCTTTTGCTGATATCACTCCCCTGATCTCGGTTCTTTCCCTGCCCCCTTTTCTCAGTGAATACAAACTGTGTGATACCATAAAAGAACACTGGGATACCCAGACCCAAGCCCCATGTCTGTTTCCTGCTGGATCTCTGGAAAGTTGTAGCTAGTGGCCTGTCCAAGTCTCCTCATCTATTAAACACTTTATAAATACACATCCTCCCTTCCAATGGGGTTTGAAGATTCAATGAGATACTATATGTGAAAGTGTTTTGTAAATTGCAGATTATTTACATTTGAAAGGACATTTTATTGAAAGCACTTTTTTTTAACAATCTGCCTAAACCTCAGAACAACTTGGTGGTATTTGGAGCTTTCTGATTTTTTAGAAGATATCTTAAGCAGCACTTCTTTAAACAGACTAATCTAGAGAGGGATAGCTTTGTAAGTAAGTGGAATCCAGGTATTGTCACAGGAAAACCAGGGGTCTCAAAGTCTGACATTTCTGGTGGGCCCCCGCCTTACTGTCACTCCAGAGGAGGCTGGATTCAGCTCTTTGAGCCTCTAAATTCAGGTTAATATTTTCAAACCTAAACAACCCTTGTGATGATTAGCAATGAGTCACTTGAGGGCACACAGTTGGTGCAGGGTAAATCAAAATTTTTACTATTTTACAGGGAAAGGGAACAAACTAGATGAAACTATATAAATTATCTATAATTTTATTCTCTCACAGGGAGACTTGGAATAAGGAGGTTTAATCTTGGAACCCATCCGGATGGGTTTAATTATTAGAGCTCCAAAAGTTATTGTTAGGGGCCTACCTCAAGGAGGTTCAGCTAGAAGGGGAAGTATTACCCTCATTCCCATTTTACAGATGAGAAAATCAAGTGGTTCTCATTTTCCCCATTGGTTCTCTCCCAAGTACCCTATAAGACAGCCTTGACAAGCACTCCCAAAGCATAGCATCCTAATAGAATGCCAGCACCAGAGAGAAGTGCAGAGGAACGCTATCTATCAGCTTTGGGAAATAAATTTTAGCTGGCCACAACCAGCTACTGAAATTTTAAATATAGCATATCCTCTCCCAGGTTGTGAGAGAATTCACTGTAAAAAGCCACCTTTTAGGGTCAACCCAGAAAGCAGGAAGGCCCCACAAGGATGGGTAGTTACTATGTCCTCTCCAAGGTCTTCCATCAACCCAGCCCCTGTATTACCACATTCAGGGCCATCTTAAGGGTGACCCCAAAATCTAATCTCATTCTAGACAAAGCTGAAAGAATTTCCGAAGGCCAAGAACCCTGCTGGTTTAGATTAGTCAAAGGTTTAAGAAAATAGGAGGTAGGAATGTGGGAGATGATGGGAAAAGAATTATTAGTGGCTGAGGGCAAGAGATCACAGCATCAAACCTCTTTAAACCTGTTGCAATATGGATTTGCATTCCCGTGTTCAGCCTTCTGGACCCTCAAACCACTTTAGGATTCAAAATACAGGTCACAGAACCAAAAGACTGGCAGTACACACCTGAGGCTTTGCACTTTGCTAGGCTGACAGTTGGGAAAAAGTCACTATAACCACAGGCAAAGGGAGAACCATCTGAAACCAGCTCCATCTTCCTATCTCTTTAGGACTTCCATCCACTTTACAAGCTGTCAATCTCCTTTGGGAAAACTATTGCTGAGATGCACCCTAGAAATCCACAATGAATTCAAACAATAAGGAGGTGCTATAAATTCTGGCTGATTCACTAATTAACTAAAGTAATAGTGTACATCCAACAGAAAAGTTCTTTGAGCAAAGACATTTCAGTGGAAATTTAAACTATTGGAGCTTTTCAGTAGGTACTTAATATTTTGTGATCATTCCCTCTGTCGTGATTTCACAATTTTCCTACATATTTTCTCAACATCTCTTCCCACCCTCCTATTGTCCACTTTAGGAAGGCCAGCATGACTAATCTTCAACTGTGGAGTAAGAGGAGGGTGGTCATATACTCATATATCCAAACATTTACTTGTTCCAGACTTCTGAAACAAATGTTGACTTCAAAGGTCTTTATGATTTTTCTCAGGAAACTGATGAAGTTATTGGATTGGAGCCAGGAGTATGCCTTCTCCAAAAGCTGTAATATACCCTGAAAGTATCTCAAGAAATATACCATTGTAATTTTTTTCTGCCTTCATTGCGGGCACGTAAGCCATGAATTTTTGATGCTGTATGAATCCCTCTAGGCTCTGACAATACTGCATTTTATCATATCATTGGTCTTCTGGATATGAGGGTAAAGCCTTTTGCTGAAACTTATAGGTCCTCCATTAGTGAAGAGAGGCTGAGAGAGGAAAGATGACCTGCTCTAGTGCCCATGACCAGCCTCCTCAGACCTGATCTTGTTCCTTTTCCTGGAAGTGCTGGACTGCATGAACAAAAGCTGAAGTACTGCATGTGTGTGTTGAGGGGGCGGGATACATAGCAAAGACTAGGGTGAGACCTGAGGGGTAGCAAGGGCCTCTCTCAAATACCGAGGATGCAGAAGAGGGAATTTGCAGGCTTTATTTCACCTCACAACAATTCATCCATAGAAATTCATCACTTCCTATATTCTAACCTCAAATTCAGTACATCATGGACATTTGGCCACATGTACCATGAGAGGTTTCTTCCTTATGGTTACATGCCAAAACATATGGGACAGAAATAAGAAATCCCAAAGTCAAAAGTCTTCTGACAGTATGTTTCTTACATCTCAGTCTTACCCTTAGGTCATCCTTTTAAGGAATAGATGTGAATATCCTATGTCCCAAACCCCTGTCCTCTCCTCTACTTTCCTTCACTCTGGTCTAGTCACCTCATGAAGACCACAAAGTGCAGCTCAGCTGTGCATGTCTGGATTTGTCCTATTTATTTGGTTCTCAAACACAAATGCTCAGATCCAAGGATGGCACTATAAACCCTTTTACACACAAAAATAAAACTTGGTATTTCCATGAGGCCACAAAGAAAATGCATTTAGTCTGACTTAGCTATTCCCCTGAGTTCTCACCAGAAGTCAGGGGTAAGGGAAGCTATATTTCCCAGCATGGACACAACATACACCTTTATGACTGAAAGAGGATGTTTTTATTTGCACTGCACTATAGCCATAAATTCCATCCACTCAGCAAGTCAAATTATTGCTGGCCTCCAAAATACATTAAGTTTGGGTTTAAATCAGTCACTTTTGAAGATTTACTGCAGTCCACTTCCTAGCCATATTTGTAATATATTCATCCTGCAAATGTGCTTTAAAATGCATTGTTTGTGGAGTTGTCTTACTTCAGTCAGCCATGTGAAGATAAAAGGAATATAGCTCTAATTTGCAATGTCTTTGTGGGTGTGATGGTTCATGATCCCTACTCATGGAGCTAATGGCTGCCCTGCAAAATGCTTTCGTGCTACAGAGAGAAAGAGCTTGCTGAATCAGAATCAAATAAAATTAGTTATATACAATAATAGAGCCCTGAGTTGTTTATGATAGCCTTTGGTGACAGTAGACAAGCTTTTTCAGATAATGGTGGAAGGGAAAGCCAAAGAATTAGTTGGGATGCTTTAACAACAGATGGCAAGACTGAGGTATGCTTAACAGCAATGCTCAAAATTTCTTTCCCTTACCTAGAACTCCTGTTTTACAAAGTGTTCCACCTTTGTGTTCCTCATCAATTGTCTTTCAAATAATTTCAACATGCTTCAGAGAGAACAAAAGCCAGATTGATTATCATTTCAAATGGCTGAGCAGAAATAGATAAGATTTCCCTGGTTCCCTGGGGAAAGAAGGCCTGTTTCCTTTTTGTCAAGCAGCTCTGTGCTCAAAGGGGAGGAGATGTGCACCTTGGTGGGAGGGAGTGCATGGTGGCCCTTACCAGACGTTCAGCATTTCTCTGAGTTGAGTTAGGAAACTTGGGCCTTTCAAGCCCATGAGAAGCAGGACATTCGGACAGTTCTGCACCTGCCACTATTGTTTATGCCCATCTAGTTACTAACAACTCACCAAGAAAGAGGATACCACAAGCATTATCCACACTGAAGGCAGCATCTTTAAGACAATATAATATGGGTTCTTCTTTGTATTTCTCAGAAATCAAGTGCCTATATTTTCCTTTTTAAGGTTGTGAGGTATTTTCCCATCTATGTACACAAGCCTACCATAATAAATATCTGGTAAATATTAAGATAAACATTTCCCATAACTCATATGCCAGGGTCAATTGATATCTAAAATATGTCATATTTTCTGATAATTGTATTATTTCCTCACCGATTTGGGGACTATCATATTTAATCTTAAAATATAAAAATATTAATAGCAATCAGCATTTTGACTTGCCAAGAACCTTGATGGACACTTTATATTTATTATCTCCCTTATACAAGTATCAGCCTTATGACAGATATTATTTCCATTTTGCACCAAGGGGACTGAGGATCATCAGAAAGGTTGAATAGCTGGCTAGAGAGGACAGAGCTAGTAAGAGGCAGAGCTAAAATTTAACCTTAAGTATTATTCTAGAGCTCCTTTAATCATTGCCCAGGCCTAGTAGTATGATTACTGTGTACTGAGGACAACTGTATATTATTTTTTAGTAGAGCTGCTTATATCAGCTTGCAAGAGCTGATAGTTACATTCTAGGGGAATGTGTGTGAGCTGGTGACTTGGAAGTGGCCACCGTGGGAGCATTTACACCATGAAAACAGGCAAACAGTACAAATCAGGCCCTTTTTTCTTGCAGAGAGAGTGAGCCAGTTTTTAAACATTTATCAACATACCACTGCCAAGGAAGAAGATTTTCAAGTACGTATCACAGAATTATTTGGCCCTTTCTCCCCCTCCATATCATTGCCTCTAAAATGTATAAGAGTACTTGACTAAGTTAGCAATACAGCAGAACAAACCCCTGGAAAATGGTGCCTGCCCCCTAGACTAGATATGAACAGCGCTGTGCAGTCAGCTTCCACTGATCAGTCTGGCCTGATCCTGCCTTCTCTCATCACCACTTGATGACTTTCCTCGCACTGCCTGCGAGCCACAAGGTGATTGGCAGGGCAAATCGAGACATTTGATACAACTGTTTTGGTGACAAATTCAGTAGGCCAAATTCAGTTTTTGTGACCCAGAATGAATAACCTCAGCCTTAGGCACCAATTAACTCTTTCTCAACTTTTTTACTTTCCATCAGGTGAATATAATTAAATCCAAAGGAAAACTATAGTCTGATGACAGAGGCCATCCCTTTATGTCCACAACCTGATCTCCTCTGGGAAGAGTCATGCTCAATATTTTTATTATTATACAATTAACATTTATTTAGTGTTAGTAGTGAGCTTATATATAACACAGAGGCCATTATTATACCTTGTTTCTTGGCAGATTGTAGGAACAGCATGTTTTTGATATCTTGGATGGCACCAAGCTCCCTATCATTTCCAATGAAATCAGTTGCTCCTAATTTCCTGAACATCTGTGCATCAAATTCATTAAATGGCTAATGAATCCAGACATATAAGGTTCATAAAAATATTTATACCTGACATTAACAAAATAGCACTCTTGCTTTGTTCCTCTACGTGACATCCTTAGGCAATCAAGTTTTTGTCACTGGCTGGAGCCTGGTAGAAGAAGATAAACAACTGAAATCAGTGACTTTATGTTTCTTCTATGGAACATAGAGCTAAGGCTCAAAGTGGTCAGTACATAGAACAATGAATAGGGGAGTGGGAGACAAGGGTGGCAAAGTCAGATGTTCATATTCCATAAAGTTGTTTACATGAAGATCTCAGCAAGCATGGATTGAAGGGTAGAGTGGCATGTGGGTGTGATCAGTGATCACAATGTGCCCCTGTGTTTCCACCATTCCACCGACCAAGTCAGAGGGTCTCCAGCTCAAGCCCACACTTACAAAACTTAATAATTACAATGCTCTATGCTTAGAAGTTTAAATAGTCTAGCAACAACTGAATATACAGTACACTAATTGTTAGGAACTCTGAACTATGAGTCAAATGCTGGAGTTTTCCCCTGAGTAATGACATTCCCTGACTGGGTAACCTTGTACCTGTTACTGAATTTCTCTGTGATCTCAGGTTTTCCCATTCTCATGCATAAAATAAGTAGGGTATGGGTTAGATTTCCAGCCCCTTCCAAATGCACAAGTTTTAGGAAAGCGGGAGGCTGAGGATTCATACTTGCCAATAGAACTTTAGTTCAAAACATGAAAACACTGCTCATTTGGGGGTTTGCACCATTTTAGGGCTTCATCTGAGCCTTGTAGGGAAACCTCCAACTTCATATTCTCTCTGATGCTTTTCCTTTTGCAACTGGATGTCAAGTTTGTAAAACAAGGGCAGATTTGGTCAGAAAAATAGAAATCTAGAGATTTGAGAACTCCGAAACACCTTTCCCTGATTCACAGAGCAGCGAGGCTCACCAAGGAGCATTTAGAGTTATGTGGGGAAATTAAGTATCACTGGACTAATGATCACTGGACTAATGATCACTGGACTCACAGAAAGACAGGACCTACTAAAGGACTTTATTTACTATCAGAACCATCTGCTGCAATAGAATTTAGGAGAAAATTTGCATAAGCAAAACTGCCTCACTAATCAAAAGTATACTTGTGTTGATTCGCTGCTTATTCTAAGTAATGAGCCTTAGGAATGTGTTCTTCAATTATCAAAGTATTTATTTCATTATTAAAGTATTATTTAAGCGTGTTATTATTATCCTTTACAATATGCATAATATGTTGCCCTGATTTGATTATAAATCCCATGAGAGCAAGTTTTGGGTCATTCACCCTGGAGTGTCCCCACAACACAATGGTACACTGTCATAGTAGACTATGTTACTTCACCTGTAGAATGGAGATAATGATAGTACCTACTTCACAGGCCTGTGGTGAGGAGAAAGTGAGATTGTAAGTTATCAAGTATGCCTGGCTCTGGCTGGTGGCACAGTAGATAAGGTGCCAGCCTATGAATCCAAAGGTCACTGGTTCTATTTCCAGCCAGGGCACATAACTAGGTTGCAAGCTAGGTCTCCAGCCGGGTCCATAGCTGGAGGCAGGTGAAAGGCAACCATACATTGATGCCTCTCTCCCTCTCTGCCTCTTTCTTTTTCCCCTCTCTCTAAAACTAATAAATAAAATCTTTTTAAAAATAAATTAAAAAATAAAGTATGCCTAACTCAATGTTAGACAGCAATGTTTTATTAGCATTATTAATCTTATATTGAGGCAAAGGAAAGAACATAGTACTAGAAATGAAAGAAAATAAAACCTGGTTTCAACTCTACCAATTTGTAGCTTTGTGACCTTAAGAAAATCAATTAAATTTTCCAACCCTCAAATTTTTCACTTATGAAAATCTGAAAGCAACACTCCCTGCAAAGTTTCTGTTGTTATGAGGGTCAAATAAATAATACCTTAAGGTACTATACAAACATATCACTTATTGGTACTCAGTAAATATTACTTGATTTGAGAATTATGTTGTTCTTATTTTATCACTCAAACAACTTGTTTTCTCTTTTGTGTATGTGTGCGTGTGTGTGTGTGTGTGTGTGTGGCAAACAGGGCAGCATTCATACATCTTGTGGGCATGGAGGAGGAAAATGGGGTACTCGAGATCCTCTGAATTTCCAACAATTAGTGCGTGTTCAGATGAATTACAGCCAGCTGGCCTCCTACTGTTGTATTCCAGGCTTCTCAGTATTTACTTTAAAGGAATATTTCTGTAACACCAGAGCAACCAAACTAAAAATGTAAACTGTCACCCAGCCAACCCATTGTTATATACAAAATAAGTAAAAGGTAGTTTTAAATAGTTAATCAATCAACTAAGCTAGCATGATTGGCTATGCCCATGAGCAGAAAGAATCATACGGGATCTGGAAAGCACCACATGTCCCAGGGAGGTCTCAGCCTCTCAGCACACAACAGGACAGTTCCCTGCCCATTCCTAGGCAAAGCCATGCTTTCATGAAAAAGCTAAGTGCATCACAGATTAAATTGCACAATGGGATTCCTAACTTCTTGGTCTAATCTTACTCTTTTACCGGCAAACAATAAATATGATCCTTCTTACTTTTCCATTCTCATGTTATCAAGTGATATGAGATGCCAGGGTCCATTTAAGTTATAATAGCAATATACCAAATATTCATCAAGTAATTCTTTAACATGTTTATGTTCAAGGCACTTGGATATACAAAAATATCTGTTTGATATTAGACAATTTACCTCAGTATCTGTGAAGATTAACGTATTTGCCACTGTGTTGTCATAGTTTATGTTTCCATTAATGGTACTTTTTAAACAAATAAACCATGGTTAAAATACTTAGAATGTAATGTTCTTATCCCTTCTTTTTTAAAATTATAGTTTATTGATTTTGATATTACAATTGTCGTGATTTTTCCCCCTTTGCTCCCTTTATCCACCCAGCACCCTCTTCTCCCTCCAGCAATCCCCCCACCATGGTTCCTGTCCAGGGACATGCGTAAGCGTTCTTTGGCTACTCTGTTTCCTATACAGTACTTCACATCCTCATGACTATGCTGTAACTACCTGTTTGTACTTCTTAATCCCCTACCTCTTCATCCATTCCCCAGCACCCTCCTCTCATCCGACAACCATCAAAACATTCTCTGTATCCATGATTCTGTCTCTACTCTTTTTCTTTGCTATGTGAGATAATATTTCATTGTGGTTTTAATTTGCATTTCTCTGATGACTAATGACATTGAGCATCTTTTCATATGTCTATTGGTCATCTGTACATCCTCTCTGGAGAAGTGTCTATTCAGGTCCTTTGCTCATTTTTTAATTGGGTTGTGTTTTTTTTCTCGTGTTGAGTTTTTAAAGTATTTTATAAATTATGGATATTACACCCTTATCAGATGTATTAACGAATATGTTCTCCCATTCCATGGGTTGGCTTTTTATTTTGTTGATGGTTTCCTTTGCTGTGCAAAAATGTTTTCATTTGATGTAGTCTCATTTGTTTATTTTTTGTTTCCCTTGCCTAAGGAGATAAGGAATAAGCAAATGGTGACATCATAGTACAACAATTTCAGCAGTTCATGTAGCTCTCCACAGTTTACAAAACAATTCTCAGGCAATTCCCTATGACAGTCCCTTAAGTAGGTCAGGCATTTTATTAAGGTGGAGACTGAGATTAGTGATAGCCCTGAGGCCATTGTCTTCCAATCTGTGTTTATTGCATTGTGTCACTTAACCACTCTACCTCCAGTGTCACTGGGACTAAAAGAATGAGTAGCTGAGGACAAATACTCATGACTGGTAGGCATTTAACAGTGGTTGCAGGCATGTTTACTGACATGCCTGTGCCAAGTAGGAATAAAGAACAGGTGAAGATAGGAGTAAAAGAACAGTCAGAAAAACAACTGAAAAAATACCTAAGAATACTTAAGACCAATACTCCTATACCACATAAAGAATACTCAGCACTGCAAACTCTTCATTTCTTGAAAGCTTCTGAGAAATGAGGGTTTCCAAACCACCTATGGAAGCTCACCCGTCTGACCCAGACCTTCCCAATGCTACATTGGTTGGTGACATGATGGCTTTCACTCTGTGCTTCTCTATGAAGGTGTTACTTGGAGACCTATAGGCAGGGAAGGAATAACTATCACAAGTAGACCAGTAAGCCATACCTAGAGCAAGCAAACTGCTTTACTTAGTGTTTTAATCTATTTCAATGCCACAACCCTGACACATAAATCCTGGAATAATTCTGTGAAAGCAGGAAAGTTTATAACCAAATCCTTTCTCCTCAGTGCTCAGAGCATGGAAGTTTTCTGCTGTTTTTGGAACTTTGTCTACAAATAGCTCAAAGGAGACAGGAGATGTGGCTCAAGGGCTCACCTTTGGCACTGACATTGAAGAACAGAAAAACATGGTGGCTTGGCCATGGCTGGGCATGGGAAGCTCAGGGGAAGCAATGGCATCTGCCAAAAGTGTTGCTCTTAAAAACAAGTTAAAAAGATAAAAAGATATCATTTCACAACATATAAGTCAAGTTACTGTGCTGTATACTTTAAACTTATACATTATATCTCGATAAAACTGGAATAAAAAGAAAAAGGGGAACAAAATACTGTGATTATATATATATATATATATATATATATATATGTAAAACATATATATATATATATATGTAAAACATAGATCTGACAAAAGGCTTATATCCAGAATATATAAGGAATAATTCAGAGTCAATAAAAAGGAAACAACCCAATAAAAAATGGGTAAAAGATTTGAATAGAAACTTTATAAAACAAGGTATATAAATACCAATAACACATGAAAGCATGCTCAACACCACAAATTATGCAGAAAATGCCCATTAAAACCACACAAGCTATATAACACACACTTAACAATACCAAGTATTGGTGAGAAGGTGAGGCAATAGGAACTCTCATAGATTTCCTGTTGAAAGTCTAAAATGGTACAATTTTATTAATATGTAAGGTTAAATACATATATACCAACGACCTAGCAATCTTACTCCTAGGTATTTACCCAAGGTAAGTAAACATGGATGTCCACACAAAAACTTTTATATGAATATTTATACCAGCATTATTCATAATAGTCCAAAACTGAAAACCACCTAAGTGGATAAACAAATTGTGACATATCCATACCATGGGATACAACACAGCACTAAAATAAACAACCTGCTAATATATCCAACAGTATAGGTAAATTTTAAAAATATTATCCTAAGTGGAAAAAAATCAAACACATAAAAACTGCATACTAGTATTCCATTTATATGAAAGTCTAGAAAAGGCAAAACTATAGAGACAAGAAGTAAGTCAACTATTACCTTGGGGCCAGGAGTTGGGGGTCTGGATAGACTGCAAAGGGGCATAGGGGAACTTTTCAGGGTGATGAACATACCCCATGTTGATCATAGATCAGCTATACAACTATATACAATTACCAAAATTCATTAATTTGTACACTTAGGATTTTACCCGATGAAAAGTGTATCTTAACAAAACTGGGATGAAATAACTTTTTTATTTACTAGGGTTTCAGAGTTCCTTAAAAAGAACGGAAAAATGTCCTGGCGTAAGAACAAAAGTGTATTACCTTCTACAAGTTACATAAAATATGTAAAATAGTGATTTTTATGCTATTTTTTTTTTGCGGGGGGGAACCCTCTAAACTTTGTCTCACAAAAAATTAGAAATAAATCAATTACACCTTAAATACTTTAGGCTGACTTTCAGATGTACACAACTGCTGGATAGTAAATAGGTTCCCAACAAAATCTTTGTTACAGGAGACTTTCATTGGACCATAGCTGATCAAGGCATTAAAAGACAAGTGAGAAAGATTGTTTTGGTTTGTCAGTTTTTTTGATTTGGGATTTTTTTTGGTGGGGGGGAGCAGTGCTTAGCTATTTCATCATGCTTTTCTATTACCACAAGGCATATTTATGGTTCATCCATCAACAACCAGTGTTAGATAATTAGCCATTAACATACTTCACCTGTACTGTGATGAAAATGATATCACAACTTGCAAGAGATCCCCTTGAAGATGAAACTACAAGAAATTGTGGCCACATGTTGTTTCAAACCTGTATTCATTACACCTCCTGACTGCATGTCATCTAGAGAAGCCAAACAGATGTGTAAAAATGGCTGTTTAACAGGGAGAAAAATACTGTAAAATTGTTTATAGCAGGACAGCGGGTTCTTATAGGCAAAGTAAATTACAAATAGATTTCTCAATTACTTTTTAAAGCCTGGTATTTGATTCTTATATAACAGTCAAAAATCAATTTTGCATGGAATTTATGTGAATGCCTCATTATTAATAAAACAGCAGTTGGTGGCTGCTACTTCCTCCCCACAAAAGCGGCACGCAGTGGGGAAGCATTCTTGTGCCAAGCTATGCAATCCTTTATCTTTTTATCCCCCGCTTCAGCATCATAAAAAGAAAGGGAAGAAGAGATGGATTCCAGGAAAATTTTAGGCATAGGCTCCCGGTAGCTCCTGGTTCAAGGGGATGAGAAGGGGGCCATGGGAATCCTCAGCTGTGGGTGTTGGAGCAGTCCTGACTCCCCTACTTCCTGTTCATATTATACCCCAGAAGACTTGTGTAAATAAATTTCTTATCAAACAAATAACTGCAGATGTTGAAATAAGACATTGAACTCCACCTCTCACTCTATTTCTAGTGTATTCCATTCCAGTACTAGATTTCACTGTTAACCACATGAATTTATTTCAAATGATGGTCCAGTGTTGCTTTTTTCCAAATCACTTAATGACAATGGTTAATTCTTAAGATAGGACTTGTTTCTGACTCAAACATTCTGAGCATCTTACTAGAATATATATCTCTAATTCACAAATGGGAAAATTGAATTCCATTAATGTTCACAAACCATAATACTCTGCTCCCTGTTTTGGACTTGATCCATCAAATCATGAATACTCCCTTCCCAAAAGAGAGCGGTAGTGTCATGAAAAACCTTAGCATCTGCAGTTAGCCTTTCCTAACTGTGTGACACTGAACAAGTTATATCACTGCTTTAGGTGCCTTGTCTGTTCCCCAGGAAAATAAGAGGGTTTAAAAAAAATTATCTGAGGTCTTTTTTCAGATTATAAACAACTCTAAGAAAAATTTCTTTTCCATTACATGTGAAAATCGAAAAGGAAATTATGTTTGTTCACCAACATAGGGAAATGCTCATCTTCAGAAGTTACACCATAGCTACTTGCTACTTCCTCTATTGGATCCACATTTCCAACAGGGGAAAAGGCGGAGATCTCCCTGACTCTGGATGCCTGCAGCATGTTTCCAGATACTTAATTCTCCTTGATTGAATCTCTGCTCAATACATGGTTAGACATGGAAACTGGTGGCAAGCCACCCTGGCCTCTATGCTTCCATGTTAGCAGCTAATTCGAAATGCAGTATTACAATTATTAGGTCAACCAAAAAGCTGTAATGGGATCTAGCTTAAAAATTCTACTTGAAACAGAGGTCTATATCAGATGACCTTTTGTAAATTGCCAGGCGTTTACTTAAGGGTGAAAGTCTAAAGTAGAGAAGAAGATCTTATCCCTCAGTTTGTTTTTAAGGACTAGATTGGATATACTATAAAGAAACAAAGTGACTTAAAGATAGGCATGCTTTGGAGATATCACAGGTTCAGTTCCAGATCACTGCAATAAAGTGAGTATCAAAATAAAGGAGTCACAAATTTTTTTGGTTTTCTCGTGCATATGAAAATTCTGTTAATGCTATATATGGTAGTACTTTAAGTGTGAAAATAGCACTATGTATTTTTTAAATTATTATTTTAATATATTTTATTTATTTTGCTATTACAGTTGTCCCGATTTTCCCCCTTTGCTCCCCTCCACCCAGTACCCCATTTCCTCCCCCTTAGTCCATGTCCATGAGTCATGCATAGAAGTTCTTTGGCTTCTTCATGTCCTTTATTCTTCTTAACATCCCCCCATCTATTCTGTAACCACCAATGTGTACTTTTTTTTTTCCTTTCACATCCAGACAATTTATCATTTAATTACTGCCTTCTGTCAGCTTCTCAAAACATATTAATAGAAGGTTTTCTTTTCATTATTTCAAAATGGCTACGTTAATTCATTTGTTTAAAGAATTACTCTTTTAAGTAGTATGAATTGCAATATTACCAAACACATGCAAAAATACATTTACACCCATACATCTTTTTACACATACCGGATTTTGAAGAGTTAGTACAAAAAATTTAAAGTATGCCAATACCTGACATTATTATTACATGTTCAATGATAGTATTTTAGATATATTGTAGCAAAATTGAAAATAGCACTATGTATTTAAAAATGCACATACCTTACTTTCAAAATGCTTTATTTTTAAAACATGCTAACCTTAATCTGAGCCTTCAGAGAGTTGCAGCCTTTTTGCTGGCGGAAGGCCTTGCCTCGTTGTTGATAGCTGCTGGGTGGTGGGGTCATTGAGGACTGGGTGTCTGTGGCGACTCCTTATAACAAGGCAACCTTGAACTTGGCCACATTCATTAACTCTTCCTTCCAAGATTGATTTCTCTGTAGCATGCAATACTGTTTGACAGCATGTTACTCACAGAACTTTTTTCAATCATGCAGTTAATCCAAGTGAAACCAGTAAAAATCAGTATGCTGTGGGGAGGACAAAAAGAAAGATACAATGTTTTTCCTAAGTCAAATTTATATTTCGGATTTCCTGTGCAAGCGCAGCTTATAAACTCAAAGAGAAGCTTATTCGCTGTTGCTTGTGGCATGAACAGCCTCAATCCTTTACCTCTACTTGTATCCATGCCCTTTGTCCTGTGACTTTGCAGTCCCTCTTACTAAACAGGTAAGTCTTCTTTCTCAAACCTTGAATCTGGTCTTGGACACACAACTTGCTTCAGCAAACAGAATAAGATGGAACGGACTGATGTGCCAATACTAAGCCTAGACCTCAAGAAGCCTTGTTACGTTTCTGCTTGTCAGTTTCCACTTCTGCTGTTGCCATGACAAGCACATGCCTATGTTACCTGGGGGTCTCAGGAGCAAAGGCAGTCACCCCAGACAAGCCCAAACCAGATCAACCAGCCCTCAGACATGAGAGGGAGCCCAGCTGAGATCAAATGAACCCTGCAGATGCAAGAAAAAAGTGTCTATTGTATGCCCCTGACATGTTGTGCTTATTTGTTACAAAATAATTTCATGGTGATAGCTAACTATTACAATTGATCTTTCATAATATTCACTGATACTAATGATATTGACATTGCCACACCTCCTCAAAATATTTGTGACTACCTGGTCTTTCTCCTCCTTCATGAGCATGAGGAATAGATTGATTTTGAGTCATCATAATTTTATTCTTTTTGGTGAAAAATCTTACTTGTGTTCTCTAAGCATCTTAAGTAAGGAGTTCTCAAATTTTAATGTGCCCAAAACTTCTGGAAGGGCTCTTAAAACACAGAGTGCTGGGCTCCTCCTCCAGAGTTTCTGATTCAGTCCGTCTATGGTTAGCTCCCATGTGAGAATGTTCATTCCTCACATGTTCCTAGGTTGTTGCTGATACTGCTGGTTCCAAGACCACACTCTGAGATCCACTCCCTTAGGCCATCAAGGGTTAAGCACAAGGTTGCTGGTTCACAAACCCATCTGTGTTTTTCCAAGGCACGTTTTCCATCACCTTCTCCCTCCAACCAATAAACGAGTGGGGCCAGAGCCAAGATTCCACAGCCTTCCAGATGAGTTCCCTCTGGAAGAGGTGGTCTCTGCCGCAAACAGCAAGCAGGGTTCCCAGGCCACACAGCAGGGACTCAGCTCACTCTCCGCCCCAAATTTACAATGGTTCCAGTGGTCTGAGAAGCCTCCTGGCTTGTGTCCAAGATGCGCTGATTTGGACGATAAAAGGGAGTTCACACTTCTCCGTGTTGACCTCAAAGCACTTGTCCTTAAATTCCTCATCTTACAATTCTGGGGTTTTATTGTCATGGAAAAACCTTAGCCCCACCTATTAAAATGTGTGCAATCAATTTCCCTCCCAAAACTCTGTGGCAGGTATTCTCATTTCTCCCTACTTGCTGCGGACTCAGTGATCCCCTGCTGGGCAAGCAGAGCAGCTTTGCTCGTGGTGCAGCTCAACTCAGCCTGATTCCATTTTTACAATGGTCTTAAGTTAAATTTGAACTCAGACATTTGCACACGGCTCCTTAGCATCACTAAGAGCTGGCAGGAATCTGAGTTCTCTGAGTGATGTTTATTTGCTGGGCTGCCTCAGAAAATTAAACCAAATTAAAAAGCTGCCCCTTAAAACTTAACATTTTAAAAATGCAATAGGGAAATAGTAAGCAATTATAAAGAACGGACCAGCTTGCTTTACCTTTCACATTCTTTTTTTTTTTTTTTTTTTTTTAATAAAGCATGGTTTTCATCTGCTAACTGCTACATTATTCTAACTCAATGGCTGTGCTTTGAAGAAGGGTAGGGTTGCCCTAGAGGTGTGTGAACATTTGCCCAGGGGCCTAGGAATGTCTGGCACTTTTCTGCTCAGAGTCTGGAGTAGTAGAAACATTTCCAATCTGTTATGTGGAAGTAGTTTGACCCTATTTTGAAAATCTTTATTTTGCAAAAACATTTCATAAGACTCTAGATGCTCAATAATTTGCAAGCAGCCACTCTTTTGCCTATAAATTTGTAGACTGTTTGACATATTAAGACTAAAGAGTTATCTCTATTCAAGAGATATTTAACATGCATCTACTATGTGTAGGCACTGTGTTAATGATAGAGATACCAAGATGAAAAAGTATTTATTCCTTCATTCATTTACCACATATCTATTGAGCGCCTATTATGTCTCAGGCATAGTGTTTACAGTAGAGTACACAGCCACAATAAAGTTAGGCTTGATTTTGCTCAAAGTTTAAAGTTCAATATTGTGAGGGAGTCAATAGCTACCAAAAATGTGGGATACATGTATGACTTTTGACAACAATGTGATAAGAGCATGGGTACCACTTCCTGTTTTAAACTGTGACATCAGAGAAAGCTTTGGGAAGAAATAACACTTATGTTGTGATCCGAAAGTGCAAAAGAAGATACTTAGAAAGGGGGAGGGAAAAAGAAAAAGGAAGAGGAAAAAGTTTTGGAGATAATTTGTCATCTATAAAGAACTGAAAAATATCAATACACTGAGAGCATAAAGGAGGGATTCATAAGAAATGACAAAGACACCCAATTCCGTACAGAAAAAAAGAGCAAGGAGAAGAGGAAAGGGATTTCAGGCAAAGGTAAACCCAGAAGTGGTTCTAGAAACCCTCTTATTTCCTCTGCAGACTTACAGCTACCCTGGCACCATGTAGACCCGAATGGTAGCATGCTGAGCACCACTGGGTTCTGAATATGAAAGGTAGATAGAGTTAGCCTATGAAGATATATAGCCATATGTTTCATCCATCATATGTTCTATCAGCTCTCTTAAATCTTGAGTTGATTTTCTTTTATGCTTTATATAGTAGGTTTCCTTCTTGCCAGTGGACCCCTCTCTCTGTTACACTGGACTAGTAACCAAACGGTGCATTATTTCACGGCAATGTTATTATGTTTGAGTTGTTTGCCATTACTTTTCAGATATAAAGACCTTTTGTTGTTGTTGTTGTTGTTGTTGTTGTTTTTTGTTTTTCTGACTAGCATGCATCACTTTCTTTACCTGACATACCCAGCAATTTCAGGTAACTGCCACTAGGTGAAAAGGGGTTTTGTTTGTTAAACAACAAATGAAAAAATTAGTATCTCAGCTTCCCTTGAGCAGGAATAAATGGGAAATCTAAATAGCATGCTTGTCTTCTTAATTTTGATTTTTTCAATAAACATTGAAGTCTTTGTTTAAAAAGCAACAAAGCAAAGCATGAACTTTATATGGATGCCTGGAGCATTAGGTTTCTCCTCCACCTGGTCTTGGGTCTTCTCTAGATAGGAGCAGAAATAATGGAGCAGGTGTCTTTTCACGTTGAGTCTATATCTTCCCAGCAAAGCCTCATAATGATGCTTTGGACTCAGGGCAGCTCAGGCAGCTGTGGTTTCTCTGCCAAACCGGTTTGCCCTGCAGGACTTAACCAAGGAACAGGTGCCTCCTTTCTTCCGGGTCCTCTGCTCCTCAGCTAGTCCCCACTTCTCCATCTTCAGCAGAAGCAGAAAAGTCCCACAGTGCACCTAGGTATTATGAAAACTCCTGATTGTATTTTTCCAAACAGTAATTTCCCTGCCTTCTGGCTTCTCATTCTGAATTGCTTTCTATTTGAGAAATGTTCCAGTTTCCCATTCCCCGTTCTGATCAATAGCTGGCCTCTACCTACAATTGATTCTTTCTTCAACTAGCTCTAAATCACAGTATTGGATAGAAACTGCTTTCTGCTCAAAGGTTTAGTGTTACAAAAATAGTAACAACAATACTAAAACAAAACATGTAACTTGTTTATTTATGTAAGAAATTTGATGGATTTTTTTCTGTAGGGCAGTGCTCCTCAATTTTTAAATATCTCCTACTTCTGTATAAAAACCTGGGAACATATTTATACCAGTCTTGGGATTCCAGGTAATGAGTCTAATTTCTCCAAAAACAACAGACTCCCTTCACTACTACTCCCAGACAAACTTCCCTAGTCTGAGCTTGAAACCAAAGGCATATTGATTTCTGGAAAGGTGTAACCTTCTGTGTTTAAACCAGTAATTAGAACTGTGTTTATATAGAAGGTCTCAAGTGCAAATGTTTTCTAGACTTTCTAGACCCTTACAACCTAAAATGTGGTCCTTGATCATTTGAACATCTAGTTGCTTGTCAGGGTACAGACTGAATAAACATCTGCATTTTAATCAGATTCCCTGGTGATTGATATGAACATTAAAGTTTGAGAAGAAATGTGTGTAAGATATTTGGGTCACAGGCAAAGAGGACTATGGGAGAGAAAGATGAAAGGTTTTACCTCTGGCTGTTACTTTCAATATTTTTCTTCTTGAACACAGCTACTTTGCAGTATTTCACTAAATACACGCCCCTGACAATCAGCACAGGCGGCACCTGGAAGGTGTAGCAGCCATCTTGCAGTAGGAGCTTTCTCTCCCCAATGCCTTGGCTACTGCCCTGTCCACCACAAAGCCCATTTCTCAGATTTAGGTTATCCATTCCCCACTCTCCTTCTGAATCTTTCACTTCTCTAGTGTTGAGAATTCATGGGCTATTAAATTTAAATCTTAATTAAAAGTTAAAAATTGTCTAAATGTTTTTGTTCCATGGCAATGACCACATTTTTAGTACCTAATAGCCACATGTAGCTAAGTGACTACATTATTGGACAGTGCAGGTCTAGGTAATTCTCTTAGGGTATCTTGGTTCCCTACCTTTGGATGGTCATTTCATTATCCTTTAATGTCCAATCACAACATCTCTAGTGACTGCAAGTGTGTGCATGTGTGTGTAGGGCTTAGAAATCCTTATATCAGAGTATGACTGCTGTTTTTATTATCACCACACATGTTTTCCCTAGTATAAAAACCTCCTTAGAAACTAAAGGTCAAAAGAAGCATTATTTTTCTTTTTATTGTCACAAAATGCTCTAAAAAACATCCCCAAGAAAATGGCCACCTGGTAATAACCTCAATATTGATGAAAACTTCTTTGAGAGCTCTCTTCTTTCAGTGACTCCAGGGGTATAGAAAAGAACCAGCATCATTAACAAGCTTTACCATCAAGTACCTGAATGTGCTAGAAGAAGAAATCAAATATTCCAATTGGCTAATAAGAAGTCTGAGCAGGGACTAATGAACCATAATCTCTGTTTGGAATTTATGAGGATTCATTGTCATTTAATTAACAATATAAATATTAAAAAACATTTTATAATAAAATTTTATAATTATAACAAGACACCCTAGCACATGAATTATGGGGTACCAATTCCCACCCAGTTGTGTTGAAATTGAACATGAATGAATACATTAAAATGCATACTATGTCATGTCTAAAAGCATAAAAAAATAAAGTGGCAAAAAGGTGTTTCAAAATTTCAAAATCCTATCCCCTTAAAAATAAGCAAAACAAAATTCAATGAAAATGTAATTTATTAAGTTAGAATTTTTATTCATTTTTCCACTGGTAATTACATTACCCACACAAGAGTCAGTTATTGAAGAGGTTCAAAAGAATTAAACTTTTTTTCTTACTCTAGATTTGTAAGCTTTCACTCCTCCAGGGAAAAGCCATGTTTTTCCTTTGTAAATCATCTCATAATTTAAAAATGCAATAATAATAAAATATTAACAGTCAGCAAAACACAAAGTTCAGAATTTTCTGAACAGCAGCCCTGAATCACAGTCAGTATCATAATCACTTACTTATAATTAACTTTTATGATATCTACAAGTACCTAGCACTATGCAACGTGCTTTGCATATGCTACCTCGGTGAATATTTACAATAATCCATGAATTATACTATTAACCCATTTTATAGGTGACAAAATTAAGGCTTATAAAGGGGTTCAGTAAGCTGCCGAAAAAGCTATTAGCTTGTTAAAAACTAGGATTAAAACAAAGTCTAATTCTAAGATTTAGCTCTCCAACCACATTCTACCTGTAGGGTAGCTGGTGAAATTAACCCCATTGTCACACAAGAAGGCTAAAGAAGGCAATAAGAATTAAACCTTCATTATCCGGGCTTAGGCACAAACTCAGTGAACTTGAAGTAACAGGCCATGCCAGACTTCAGCAAGCCCCTCATAGCTGAGGAAAGGTTTAAGTTAGGCTTAAGGGATAATCAGGAAATAGTTCTTCAGGGGGCATTTCCATAGATCAGAAGAGTGATTCTGGGAACCCATTGAATTAAGAGAACATGTAGCAATAGGGTTTTATGACTGCAGGAGTTTTGATATCCAAAAGTTTCATCCTGTGAAGTTTTCTTGATAAAGTTCAAACCACTGAATTCTGACTCTACCCCAACCGTATTGCTTATTAAGAGTCTGTCTAAAGAAAACCTAAGCTTCATAGGTTACTTAGCCCTCCACTTGTGCCTTAGTTTATTGTTTTTGTTTTGCTATCTGCATGGCCTATACATGAACACCTGCCTAGGTATGTAATAACAAATCTCCAGGTAAATGGATGGGGTTCAGGTAGAGAGTATTGTCTTCCATGGTGTTTATATGCTATTGTATCTTGAGGCTAGTGTACATAATGACAGGCAAAGAAAATTCAAAACCGAGTAAAAATCCTGCACAAAGTCTACTGAGCATTTGAAAAGTTAGCATTAATAAAGCCCCATCCCCAGTTTCCTTGTCATCTAACCCAACCTCTAACATGCCCCTATCCTCTTTCTGAGCATTACAATCCAACCTAACTTTGTTCATACGTGAATCAACTTCAGATTATCTTTCTCTCCTATAACCATAACCAAGGAAGACTGAGTTTGGTCATTAAAACTATGCTGGCTGATATTTTATCCCAACTAAGAAAATTGCATCAATGTCTAACTCTCTCCACTAACTAATAGCCATCCTATTCTCCAGAAATTATTCTTGGACTTTAGAAGGGGCATGGAGTGGTTGGTTTGCTTAGGTTACTGGGTTGTTTGGAAAGGAAATCAGTAACATCCATCCCTATTTATATTATGGCATGTGTCATAAAGCAAGTAGAACTTTAGACCTTCAGATATTTGGACTTTGCAAAGCAGAGAGGCACATAAAGAAGGCATTGAAAACTACATTGGGAATACAATAGTCCCCATATCCATGGGAGGCTTGTTCCAAGACCCCAGTAGTACCAAATTTTATATGTACTATATACTATATACTATATTTTTCATATACATAAAGTTTAATTTATAAATTATGCACAGTAAGAGATTAGCAACAACTGATACTAAAGTAGAATAATTCTAATAGCAGACTATACTAAAAGTTATGTGAATGATTTCTGTCACTCAGAATATCTTATTGTACTGTATTTACCCTTCTTCTTGAGATGATGTGATATAATAAAATGCCTATGTGATGAGATGAAGCAAGGGGAATGACATAGGCATTGTGATGTAGTGTTAGGCTATTTATAAGGGTTACTGGAACACAAGCATGGTGATACTCCAACAGTCAATCTCATAACCAAAATGGCTACTTAAGTGACTAACCAGCAGGGATCATATTCAACATGGATGTGCTGATGAAGGGATGGTTCATGTCCCAGGCAGGATGGAGTAAGTCATGTGAGATTTCGTCACATTACTTGGAGCACACAAAATTTAAAATTTATAAATTGTTTAATTCTGGAATTTTCCATTCAATCATTTTGAACCATGGTTGATCGCAGTTAACTGAAACTGGAAAGTGAAACTGTGAATAAGGGAGGACTACTGTATTAAAGTAGTGAATAGGTTTGGTGGGCCTTAAGTAAACCCAGTATAGCTGGGTAACATGGTGATATAGTAACAGATAAGCTTTCTGAAACTTTGGCCCTTCAGATTTCTTTTCTTGCAACTAGACAAAGTGGTAAGCATTGCCTTAGGGAATAAAAGAGTCCAAAGTTTTAGAGTCATAGCCCAGGTTTAAAACAGAAATGATTTGGAAAGACATATAAAGGAAATGTTGAAAATTACATTGGAAATACAGTACTCCCCATATCCACAGGAGACATGTTCTAAGACCTCCAGTGGATTCTGAAACCACAGATAGTACCAAATTTTATATATTAATAATAAGGCCAGTTTTTCTAAGCCCTGAAGAAAGAAGAAAAGCAGGCCAGGGGAAAGAGAGAGTTGGAGAGTAAGCAGGATAGTTAGACTCCAGTGAGCATCCCTGAGAAGTGGCCTTATCCCTGACCGATCACTCCTAAACTGGTTCCGGGGGTAGGAGATAAAGCAACAGGGTGTCCCTTGATGGCTCTGGGAAGACAAAGGCAGAGAAGGCCAGTGCTCATACCTTGTGGGCCCAAGAGAGCAGCTAGGTCTAGAGTCCTACCGCACCCCACTGTAAGTCTGGTTCCACTGAGTAGAAATACCTGCTCTCACTGTTTAGGAGAAAAGGCTACCGCAGCCTCACCAAGCAATAAAATGTAGACAAGAGACAGGTGACCTGCTAGGGTTGCTTAGCTGGACAGGGAAGACACAATAGATGCAGCTGGAGATCACACAGGAACAAGGGCGGCGCAGGAGCTATCTGTGTGGAAAGATGACCTCATAGCCACCAGTGCCCTGGTCTCCCACTGCCTTGATTCTATGTAAATACTAAAAATGTAGGTAAAGAGGCAAGAAAGCAAAAGACTTGAACTTACTGAGAATCTTCCTGATTTGACACATCCTGAATGAATGAAGTTCTCCACCGGACAAAATAGTCTTAGAATGAAATTAAGGTTCTTACATAGCATTCAAGTTTCATTTCTTGCAGTTTGTGAAAATAGCCAACTTCAAAATCAGGCAAATCAGATACTGATTCTTTCTATTATTTAAAAAGAAAGAAAGAAACCCTAAGAAAAGACTTCTTTGCTGAACCCCACAGGGTTGCCTTGTGCAGAGCAGATAATCCTAAATGAGAGTTCATCTAAGAATAATCTGCCAGGAGCACTTAAAGTTTTATTTAATTCAAGCAAGTATTTAAGGCACAGGGTATCTAAGCTTAATGCTATTATGTATTTAAAATACACCACTAAGGAAAAAAAAGAAAAGAAAAGAGGCAGGGTGGTCTTTCAGAGTAATAAGATGTAAGTGAAAAGGACTTTAAGGAAAGTACATAATTAATTAAAAACTTATCTCCCAAACAATGAAGGGAGGCTTATGGAGAAGATGATCTTAAGGTTTGGATTTGACAGATCATTGATAATACTCAAATATCCCCCTAACCAAAAAGTTTTAGAATTCCTTTTAGGGGAAAAAGATTTTACAAAAATTTTCAACAGGTTGTAAAAAGTACGGTGATTTCTAATTTTTGACCTGAAGATAGTTTGCAGAAAAGCAATGATACAGTTGAGAGAATGAAATGAACTATCAATGAACTTGAAAACAATGCTTTTGGACAGAATGGATCTGAAACAAAACCCAAGATTTCTCTAATCTTGGTATACTCTAATATCTACTATAATTCTGATTATCAAGTTTTTTGCAAGCTTTCATACATGATTTGTATTGGTTTGTTTTATTAGCTTTGGGTCTTGGGCTGAGGGAGGTCTCCTTATTTGATTGGAAACCCCGGCAACTAATGAAATGGCTCAGTGGGTCAGCAGATCCCAGCCAGCTACTGAGCCATAGTGAAATGTTTGCTTACTGAAAAAATTTATCTTTACAGCCTGCACTACTGACAGGCAAAAATAGTCCATTGTAACACTAAAACTGCCTTGTAAATAGGCAACTTGCTAACTTGGGCACAATTAATTATACAGTTTATTTCCATAACTATTCAGGCCCTAGGATTTGTTTCAGCAATGTTCTTTGAGACACTTAGATTTTATTTAGACATGAGGAAGAACTGACAGTGGAGTGCAATTTATTGGGGTATAAATGTGGTTACCTACATAGGAGATTATTGTCATAAAGTCTATCAATAAAAATTTAGTGATTAAAAACAGAAGTGTCAGGCCTGTTCCAAGTTCCCTCTCTGGCTCCTACTGAATTAGATTTTTTTTTAATGTTCTTTTAATGGGATTTTTCATGAATGAATTTAATTGGGTTTGAGATTTCTTGGACTACTCTCACATGACTGTTTAAATATAGAAAAAGAATAGAACTAAAAATAAAAGAAGCAAAAAACATGCTGATGTTTTTATAGCATCTCTGAAATTCCTGTTCTCATGTTATTAATTTTTCTGAAATGACAGTGATGTTTATAGAGCATATTCAACATGCTAAAAAGTATATGGTTCTCCTACTCCCATAGACCTACTCACTGTACTATGACACTAATGAAACAAAAATTGTATGCAATATTGCAAAAACTTTGATCATCAGAATTACAATAGTTAATAGAGCATGCCAAAAAAAGGTTAATGCTCTATATCCAAAATTCAAAGTTAAAGTAGTAATTTAGAGGTCAAGTCTTTCAAATTGCTTAAATTGGGGTTGCATGTGAAGCCCAGATTGTCATGCATGTCCATTCTCCCCTGGTTTCTTGAGCTTTGAAAGCTGTCAAGTCCTTCCTCTGAATCTATAAGAAAGTCATTATCATTGATAAACATTGATATTATTACTGAGGCTTACATAGTCCAAATTTTCCAAATTTTAAAGTCAACCCAGTTTTCTATCAAGCTCTATAATTCTTGAGTTTATTTATTAAAATCTCTAATCAAAATTTTTAAATAATATAAACCAGAGGTATACATTACTCATATCTAAATGGGAGACAGTCTAAACTATACACATTAAATATAGATGTATATTTATATGGATTAATCTTCCTGAGGAAAAAATTAGCTTCCCATAGTAGACAGTAGGTCTAGTCAGGTCCAACATATGACCAAATATTGGGTTGGTCAAAATGTTTGTTCGATTTCTTCCATAAGTTGATTCTGGTAGCACCTAGTTGTCTTTAACTTCATCCAAAACAATTTGCTTAGATTGTATTATCACAGCTGTCACATCAGTGTGAATTTTTAAAAACTTATCAAAATTGATGAATTTTTGTGTAGCCATTTTAATGTTGAAGATCTAAGAAAATGTGACCTTTTCGGCGTATTACGCTTTATTATTTCAAAAAAGATAAAAATGCTACTGAAAAGCAAAAACATTTGTGCAGTGAATGGAGAAGGTTCTATGACTGATTTAATGTGTCACAAATGGTTTGTGAAGTTTTGTGCTGGAGATTTCTCACTGGACAATGCTCCACAGTCAGGCAGACCAATTGAAGTTGATAGCAATCAAGCATTGAAAATTATTTGCACCAGCTTAGTTATGTTGTTTGTTTTGATTTTTGGTTTCAACATAAGTGAAAAAAACTCTTCTTGACTCTACATTTGCATGCAATTCTCTACTTAAACATAATAAAAACATTCTGTTTTTAAAACAAATTGTGACAAGTGATGAAATGAACCACCACCAATGACACCAAAGGCAAGTCTTCATCCAAAGAAGGTGATGTTCTGTATATGGTGGGATTGAAAAGGAGTCCTCCATTTTGAGCTTCTTCTAGAAAACCAAATGATTAATTGCAACAAGCACTGCTCCCAATTAGGCCAACTGAAAGCAGAACTGAATGAAAACCAGAATTAATCAACATAAAATGCATAATCTTCCATCAGGATAATACAAGGTTACATGTTTCTTTAATGACCATGCCAAAACTGTTACCACTTGGCTCAGAAGTTCTGATTCAACTGCCATAGTCACTAGACAGTGTACCTTTAGATTTCCATTCATTTTGGTCTTTACAAAATTCTCTTAATGAAAAAGATTTCAATTCCCTGGAAGCCTGCAAATGACACCTGGAACAGATGTTTGCTCAAAACATTTAAGCTTTAAGAAGATGGAATTATGAAATTGCCTAAAAGATGGCAAAAGGTAGTGAAACAAAATGGTGACTACATTGTTTAATACAGTTATTAGTGAAAATGAAAAATGTGTCTTTTATTTGTAATTTAAAAGTGAATGAACTTTTTGGCCAACCCAGTATCTCTCAACTCAGAAAAGTCACTCATAATATGGTCTTTGGGAATGGGCTAAAATACTTTTTTCTGGTTTCTCTCTTTTTCCTATGTATCTTTTATTATTATCACCATTAAGGTACTATTAAATACCTACAATTTTCCAGACACTATTTTAATGTTTGGAATGCATAAGAGAATAAAACAAAGATTGCTGCCTTTACGGGCTTACATTCAAGGAGAGAGGATAAACAGTAAACAATACCAATAAATAAGTGAAGAATTGGGAGTTTTTCATTAAGCTCAATTTAGACCTACTTCTTCAACTCTCCCAATGATGCTACAAGTCAGTTAATCCCCTCTCCTAAATCCCTGAAACCTGGTTAGAGTGAATTCTGTTCTCAGCAACTTAACCTCAAGCAATATGATTAACCAACCTGCTTTGTCTCAACCCTAATAAAACTACAGTAATGAGGTATTAATCAGTTAGCATCCTTAGTTGTAAGTAACTGCCTTGTTTAAGGGGAAAAAAGTATTGCAAGGACATTCAGCAAAATTGCCTTGGAGGACTAAAGGTCCAGATTTGGAAAACAAAAGCAAAGGGAGGCCAGGGAGCAAAAACACAGTCCAAGATCTGTAGGGTGTCCACACTGCTGACCAAAGGCATAGAAAGTATTCACAGCTGGGCAGGGCTCTTTATATCAGCAGTTCCACAGGCAGCTGACTGACCATCCCTACATGACGTCTCACAGCTGGCAAAGTTGAAAAGATAATCAGAAAGAAAAAAAAAAAAATACCTAGTACTTTCCAGCTTTTCTAAATGAAAAAGGCTGTGCCAAGTGTCACACATTGATAAATTCCCACACTTAGAAAGAGGGCTCCAGCATTAGAGAGCTCCTCCAAAAATGACAAACATCTTCAACGAAGGACATTCTCTAAACGTCTCCCTTGCATGTGCTTCTCTTTTCACAAGGTAATATCTGAGCCTAATAGAAATCCCTCACACACCAACATAAAGCAAGTCTTCTTGAAATTCAGACATGAAACTAAATATAAGACAGAGAAAAGTAGCCCCAAGTGTACAGAGGGCTTGGCTTTGTGAAGCCCTCATTCTTCTGCCCATCAGGCAGGTGTAACCTCATTAGGCCGGTCCTCAGGTTGGTGACTGGCCGCCTTGATTTGGAACATCTGGGCTTCCTCCATCAAGAACACATTTGAACCCATCAGAAAGCAAATGTGAAAGAGAAGGTTGAAGGTAAAGAGGGAGCTTCTATCTCAATGTTTCTCCAATTTATCATTTTATATTGAATCCTGTGGTCAGCTAAACCAAAGTGTTATAACATAAACATCCTCAGGGCTCTATTCTTGCCACTCAGCTCACCCTCATTGGCAGACTGAGCTAGGGTCTCCTCCCCTGTGCCCCCTAGCAGGATGTTCTTGCCGTTATTCTACTGTAAATATCTATTCTGCTCACTTGTTTGTCAACCCTTCTGGACTGAAAGTGCTTTGGGAAAAGGGAGTTTATATCTCTCACACAAATTACAGTACTTAGCACCCATAGGAAATAAGTAAATAGTTGTTCAACAAATGAATAAAATAAAACTTCAGTGTCATGACTCTAAAAGGCAGAAACTAAAGATAGTAGTTGGATTACTTCTTAACAACTTCAGAACATTAGTCAGAATAAAGTGTTAATTTTTTTTTTCAAGAGATGCCCTACAAGCCATGATGTACTCATGACCTTTGGCTTTTAAAAACACTAGAACTTGAGAGTGTTGGGTAGGAAGGTAGCTCTGATGGAGGGCCACTCATGCTAGCACCATGCTCCTTTACTCTTTGCTCAGTTTGGGTTCCTGAGTCTCAGCCTCAGCATGCTTCACCCTGCATCACCAGCACACTGCTTCCCATCATCCTATCTTCTACATTCCTGTGCAAGTGAACAACTTACACCTAAGGATCAAAAATGTCACACCCCTAGGTTGAAAATCAATTCCTTTTTTAAAATGTTTCCACCCCACCCCATGCCTAGGATTTTTCACCCAAAACACGGTGTCTCCAAAAATAGCCTTTTTAAAAATTGCTCACAAGTCGTTGGTAGGCTGGGTACTATTGCTGATATGGGTCAGAATTGGCTGCTCCAGAGCTTGCTTGTGTATCTGCGATGAATTGGCAGATGAGCTGGGACCGGGATGCTCTGAGATGGCCTCATGTGTCTGGAAGGTGATCCACAGTCGTCTGGGGCAAGGAGGGCAACCAAGTCACATGTCTCTCAGCATCCAGCAGGCTAGCTGGGCATCTTCACCTGATGGCCGTCACAGCAGCTGCATATGCAACTAAAGAGGGGAAGCCCCAATGTGCAATCACTTTTCACCTCTCTGTCTCACGTTTGCTAGTATACCACTTGCTGAAGCAAATCACATGGTCAAGTTCAAAGTCTGTGTAAGAGTGGACTGGCCACAGTTATGGGTACAAGAAAGCCATGAAATTAGAGGTCATTACAACGATCTACCACACATCCTTGACCCCAAGGTGACTTCATTCTTCGACATCTTTAAAACATTAAATAATGTTTAATTTGGAGGCTGGTAGATACCTCATCAGCAATTTTGGCTTCTTTGTGTATACCTCACATGGTCATCTATGTGCTAGAATGGCCTAAACATTTCACATGGCAAGCAGGCAAGTGAGCTCTTGAGATCAATTGTTCATTTGTCTGTTCATTCACGTGAACCTAAATCCATATACACACAGACTTTGTGAGTCCCATTCCAGCTGTGTACTCAGAACCGAGAACATATCCTAAAATATAAAAGGAGGTATTTCATTCAGCATTTTTTTTCTTTTTTAATTTTATTGTTGTTGTATTATATCCATCCCCTTTCATTCAGCAAGTTATTTTTCTTGTGTTACCATGTGCACTGTGCTAGGGCTGGAGATAGAAGTAAAAGATGTAGCTTCCTTCTAGTCAAGAAACAATGGAGGTCCAAACTAAGTTAGAGGCAAAAGGGGTGGAGCCAAAGCACCAGAAATGAGAAATGAAGGAGGGAAAATCCACAGGTCTTGTTGATGATTATGTTGAAATTCAGAGTGAGAGAGGAATCAAGGATGACTACTAGGTGATGAGGTGGATGGTATTGCAGAGGAAAGACATTTCCCCATATTGCAATCCCAATTGTAAATAATAGCACCTAGATCACAGTAGCTACTCTAGTGTTCTGATAATAATTGTAACTGGAGAAAAACCTACCCAATAAGTATGCATGACTTCCCTTAACCCTACATAGACTTTCCTTAGCCTTACGCATTCGAAAGAATCCTTTAAACTTACAAGCCTCCAATAGTCTTGTAATTGCCTTTTCAATATCTACTGTACACCATCTCAAACATGTAATCGAACCCAAGCTTAGTAAAATTATTTTTCTATAGAATAATATACTTTTATTATCTGCATCCACTACTGGAAACCAAGACTTTTTTCTCTGTTTCTGTTTCTGTCTCTGACTCTGTCTCTCTCTCACACACACACAGGCACACACACACACACACATATACATACATACATACACAATTATCTTAGGATTCTAAAAGCTCTGTAGTTGGGTTATGAGTGCTTCAAATGAAGAAACTTAGTCCAGGTAATTTCTCACGACAGAAGCCCATGAGGGAGGTTAAGTTTAAAATCAAGCATATCAGATAAGTTAGCCAAGTTGAGACACTTGATTTATAGCCTACCTTTTCTAATGATTAAATATTTGTAGCCCCATTGAAACCACATATATAGTCATACTATAATGTTCAAAGCAGGTCCACTGCATACTAGCTTTCCACCTTCATCCTCTGGAGAAAAACATCAGCCTACACCAACTCATAATAACAAAGGATTGGATACTGAGATCCAAGGAAGAGGAGAAAAAACTAATGAGGACCTGAGCATCAAATTACTCTCCCTAAGCACCAGGTTCTAGCAAAGTTTTTCTTTGTGGTCAAGGAACTTGAGAACAGCTGTCAAAAATATGGCACTGCTAACCCTTTAACAAATTAAAAAGCACCATCTGCAGGCACTGAAGTCTGGATAAGCAGATGTTCACAGTACAAAGCCCAGGGAAGAGAAAATGGCTTGGCAATGCTGAGGTTAACGGGTCTGAAAACAGACAGCATATGTTTCTCCAATAAAAGGAGCACTCCACCACAGAAGCCAACAATTTGTAACATTTATAAATCGTTATTGAATCTCTAATGTACCTCTAAATACCTGCATTCATGTTTTTAAAGTTTCTTTAAGAACAGTAAGTAGATCAATTACAAAGGACTACAAGTTCAGCATCTTTCCATGTACCATTAGTCGTTCAGTTTAGCTGAGGAAGGTCCCTACACTATCTTTAATCTGTTTCTTCTCCCCCCTCCCCTTTTAGTAAGGCCTCTCATTAAAACTAACTCTTTTGAAATATGCAACACTGGCTAGCTTGTCCCACTTGCTAATGGTCCTGAATTGATTCTTAATTAGTTGCAATTTTGGAAAGAATCCAATTAAAATAGTGGGGGGATTCCAATAACAGAAAAGAACTGGCTAATATGTGCTATGCTCTGAGCTGCTGATCTCTGCATTAAACTTGCTCAGGCAAAAAGCAGCTATGCAAAATATAGCAGGATTCAAATCATACTAAACATGTTCAGGTTTTAAACAGAAACCTTCACATGGTAATTTATCCTCTAGCCATAAAACATGATCAAAGAAAGGCAGCCAAATGCTGTTAGAAAAATTACATTCCTTCGTTCCACTTTTTCTCTCTTCTTCCTAAAAGGACAGGTTACTAATTCAGGAGAAGACAGCAGAATCTTTTCAATAAATTATACTGTATATTTTTTTTTATTTGCTGTGTATTTTCCAGTCCTCTACTTGAATTCCAAAAGGAAAGAGGAAGCTCGGTGTGGGGAGAATTGGAAAAAAGGGGAGGAAAGAGGAGGGGAGGGAAGGGAAGTCTCTAGCTAAATAGGATATTTTCCTATGTTCTTTCCAAAAGCAAAGAGTTGCTACCAGCAAAATTTCCAGTGTTGTTTATGAGGGCAGCTGGAGGTCATTTGACAGGTATGGCTTTTATGGTTCAGATTTAATTATAGAAAAGCAAGGGCTCAGAAAAGCAAGGTCTCAGGAAGCCCAGGCAGGAGAAGGACTCGTGCCACTGCTGGTAGGTGACAGTCACATGACCGCCTTTTGTATTCAGCGGTAATAACTCACTGCCGGCTGCCGGGATGGAGCCCCGCTCCCCATCCCCTGAGGAGCTTCCACCAGGCATGGATTCGCGGAGTCTTTGATCTGCAGTTTAACAAAATCAGGAGCACAGGCTTTGTCTTTCACAAACATCTCAGTTCCTAAATGTGTACCCCGTGGAAGGTTGAGCCCATTTTTATTTAAATAATGAATTACAGTAATTAAAGCACACATTGATTTTTTCCCAATTCTCCCTAAAGGCTATTTCCATTTTTAATTTATAGAAAATATATACCATTCTTTTAATAAGAGACTGCTCTATATTTCAAGATACATATGGAAGATGAAACAGGTGATTATTAAAGATTAGGGCAGTGACTGAATTAAGCAATGTCACATTTTTTAAATAAGAGAAAGTCTTCCTGTGGAATTTCAACATCTGCTCTGGCTCTGTTCAAATATTTCAGTAAGGTCTTTAAAGAAACAGTTATTTGAAGTATTCAATATTCATATGCATAAATACCTCCTTCCTTTTAAACTAAGCTTTTTGCAACTATTAATAAAGGGACAGCTTGTGCAAAGTAAAAACAAAAAATATCATTAAATCTGAACAACATAAAATTACTTTGCAATTTCATTTCCATTTAAGAGGAGGCTGTAGCATTTCTGCCAATGTCTCTGCCAAAGTCTCTGCCAAAATAGCATTTAAAACAGAGAGCAGAGCCCCTTGTCTCAGCTGCACCTTAATGAAGTATCCCCAGGGCTTAAAATGATGGGACTTTTCTTACTGGAGAAATAATTGTTTTCCTGCACCGGGGTACTTAATAAGTGGCAGTAGAAAGAGCAGGGCACGCGTGGGCAATATAGCCTGATATTTATCTGAAAGGCGTAGGTAAGGAACAGTGGAGAATCCCCCATGGCAGGCATTAAGCAACAGCCTGGCACAGCCCAGGTGGGTTTGGAGACACATGCAAACTAAAGAAATACCTGATTAACCTTTCGCTGACTCTCAGCCACGCGGTGCGCAGTGAGCCTTCCCAGAGTGATGGCTTTAGAAGAAGATGTTAAATTTAACCTCTGGCGCAATGATAAATTGACAATAAAAAATTCAATGGCTTGGTAATTACCAATCACTTTGGACATCGGCAACATTTTTCAGTTCTGTCACCGCGCATTGGCACAAAAGCTTCATCTGAAATTCTCTCGATCTTCTTCTTTTTAACTTTGTTTTCATGATGCAGATTAAATCTGCCACCCTATTACTGATTCATTTTCCTAATTTTTCATGTCTGCACCATGCCCCAGCTGCACCAGGCTGATAATTGTGGAGCCCAGCCCTGATGATTAACATCAGAAGAATTAATTATGCCTGCCATTAAAATTCCGGGTTGCACATGGTGATCAAGAAAAATTAAGTTTCTCTAGGCCTCTAAATCATTTCACCTTTGCAGGGGAGGATAGAGCCTGGACAGCTATAGGCTGCAGCCTGTGTTTGCATCGAGGTCAAACCCACCTGCCCTTTGTGTGATTCAACAAATGCGTTCCTGCTTAGTTTTTCAGGATTGGGACTAAAGGATTTAATGCTTAGAAAATATATAAACCTGAAAGATATCCTCCATCCTTTGCTTTAAGAGAGGAGACAAATGCTTTTTCAGAGGCTCAGCTGCTGTTTCTGAAATATCTGTTATACTAATTTGTAGATGAATGCATCCAGTGGAAAAAAGAAATGTGCAGCCCTTGGAAATAGTTGATGAAATGAGGGTGAAAAGGGGTCTAACTTTACAATCGTTATAAATGGGAAGAAAGGAAATGTGCATTCAAGTCGGTAAAGGCAGGGGCATTTCTTGGAAATAAATTGATAATGGAATAAAAACAGATTCCTCAGATCTTTAGGCTAAATAGTAATGAGTAAAGGAAGCCTGTTGACTGACACATTTCCCAAATGAGTGTTGCATGAGAAACTCAGAATGTATTCAGTATAGCCTAAGGTACAAAATTTACTAGAACTATAAAGAGTAAGATGATATGCATTTATCATGTTCTTTTTCTACTCTATGTTCCATTTTTAAATTACCATAGTAATGTATATTATAGGCATGGCTTTAGAAGACTACAAAGGGAGTCATATTGTGATGAACGGATGTAAATATCTTACACCAAATGGTAAATCTCTTATTCACCTCTATGCAAACAGCATGCATAAGCTATGCATCATCTGTTTCATTTATTTTATTTAAAAAGTGACATCACAAGACAACTGTTTCAATGCAGATATTCTTGTTAGTTTTTATTGGCAGTAAATTTACACAGTCTGCCCAGCCCAGGTGAGGTAGAGGGAGGGGAAAGAGGAAACAGTGAAAAATTAATTCTACCTTCCTAAAAACTGTACTAGAAAACTCTAGAAGCTGGCATATTTTGAAGTTGGTTCATTTTCACAGAAAATCTTAAACTTAATGACATGATAAAATTCCCAACTTAATGATTCAGTGGCTTTAAATGAACTATTTCTTATATTTCTTAAAGTGACTGCCTTCTGTACTAATTACCCAGGATCATTTAATAACACAGTTTCATAAATAATAAGTTGTGCACGCAGGGCTGACTGAAAATTTATTCATCTTGTAAGCATTCATCAAAGATGATATAACAAAAACTAGAAAAGTCTATCGAAATACCAAATTTTGAAAAGCCATAAAATCTTAGTAGAGAACCTAAAGGACAGATGAGATGAAAGCGGCAGTCTCCTTAAACTCCTCAGACTACTCACAGGGCACAAAACTAACTTTGTAGTCTAGGTTTCTTGATAATATACAAATCTCTCAGGAGGAAAAGCTGCCACCAAACATCTGTATCTACTTTAAAGAAATTAGAATTTAAAATACAGAGCAAATAATAGAACGTACTCTGCTTTTTCAATAGCAAGTGAATTAAAGGTAAAGCAAAGTGAGAAGTGACAGAATCTGAAGCAGCAGGGGGAAGAGAGAAGGGAGGAAGAAGGGAGGAGAGGAAGCTACAAAAACTACGAATCACACAAGCACCAGGATTATTTGATGTAAAAGTATATAATGCTACAACTTTCCGAAGATCAAGGAAAATAACTGAAGACAATTTAAAAAGTAACAAGAATCAAATAGCAGTGAAATGCCTAATGATAAAATGACTATCAGAGAAAATCAAGATGTTGGCTCAGAGGAAATATTTGGACTTTTCTTATTGGTACAACAAGGGGCAGTGGACTAGGGGGGAAAATCACTCCCAAGGGCAAGAAACAATTAGAAAATAGATGAGGCCTTCCTGTAATTATTTTGAATAATAAGAGTGGGACAAGCCCTGGCTGGTAGCACAGTGGATAAGGCGCTGGCCTGAGAACCCAAAGGTCAATGGTTCGATTCCCAGCCAGGGCACATAACTAGGTTGCAAGACAGGTCACCAGCCAGGTCTGTAGCTGGAGGCAGGTGAAAGACAACCATACATTGATGTTTCTCTCCCTCTCTTCCTCTCTCATTTCCCCTCTCTCTGAAAAGTAATAAATAAAATCTTAAAAAAAAAAGTGGGACAAAAAGATGCCAAGATCTCCCACCTGCATTTATTTTCCCTTTCAAATAGACTAATTTCTTAGTAAATCCTAAATAAATATGTTTACATTATTTCTTTGTGTGACAAAGAAAAGAGGACATGAAAGAGAAATTTGGATGGCAAAAATAATTAAATTTCATTTTTGATACATCATCTCAAATGTTACGTTGGTTTTCATTGGTACCACTGATATTTAAAATACAAAGACATAAAAGGGAGAAAAAGTGTGTGTGCGCACACACATGCATGCACATGTGTGTGTTCCCATGAGTGAAAAGGTTTTGCACTATTCCTCTTGGTTTGGGGAAAGGGGAAGATACTGATGGAGGAAACTACAATGTTACTCAGCAATAGCCTATGAAGATCAAGCATGCATGTATAGGGCCTTTCAGATTAAGTACATAGAACTTATCTCAAAATGATTCTGGCATGTAAGATAATGAGATATATATGTATATAGCATTACACTCTAATTAAAAAAGAATAGTGAACAGCTCCCATAAATTAATTCAATTTATATTACTAGTAACCAAATAAAATGTTTTAGTTTTCCTACATTGTTTCTCCTCCAGTTCTTTCATAACCAGTATCAATGAATTAAAATTGTAGTGAGCAGTGGGGGTCCTATACATTACTGGTAATACATTGCTTCCTGGTGGCTGCAAGAGAAAATATTCAGTGTCATGAAGCATTCTTGCCAAAATGACTCAACCTAAATCTAATCACTGCTTAGATCTAACCCCCAACATACAGGAAATACAGAGGATAGAGGGAAAAGTTAAATGACGCCACAAAGAAACAGACAGATGTGAAAAAGTAAAATGCCCTACAGAAAAACTAGTCAAGACTCTTCAACACATCAATGTCATGGAGACTAAACAAGGTGAGAGGGGCACTCTCAATGAAGGGACAGTAAAGGTGTGCATTGCAATACATTCTGGTTTAAACAAAGAGGCTCTTAAAGACATTTTGAGAAAGTAGTGAAATCTGATTATGGACTGAATATTAAATGATACTAGAAATTTAAATTGTATATTATTAAGAAATTTAAATTTAAATCTTGCAACCTAGTTATATGCCCTGGCTGGGAATCGAACCATCGACCTTTGGGTTCTCAGGCCAGCGCCTTATCCACTGTGCTACCAGCCAGGGCTTGCCCCACTCTTATTATTCAAAATAATTACAGGAAGGCCTCATCTATTTTCTAATTGTTTCTTGCCCTTGGGAGTGATTTTTCCCCCTAGTCCACTGCCCCTTGTTGTACCTATAAGAAAAGTCCAAACATTTCCTCTGAGCCAACATCTTGATTTTCTCTGATAGTCATTTTATCATTAGGCATTTCACTGCTATTTGATTCTTGTTACTTTTTAAATTGTCTTCAGTTATTTTCCTTGATCTTCGGAAAGTTGTAGCATTACAACTATTTGAAAGGGAAAATAAATGCAGGTGGGAGATCTTTTTTTCCCACTCTTTTTTTTTTTTTAAGATTTTATTTATTACTTTTCAGAGAGAGGGGAAAGGAGAAAGGAAGAGAGGGAAAGAAACGTCAAAGTATGGTTGCCTTTCACCTGTTCTTACATAACCCAGGGTTATGTAAGAAAATACCATTGTTTTATGTATGCCTCCTGCAATATGTAGAGTCAAATACTATCTATAATTCTATACTATTAAGAAATATGGCCAGCTTCTACATAGGGTGGGTTTATGGTTGTTCATTTAGTATATCCTCTCTGTTTTTCTATACAGAATTTTCTTGTAATAATAAAGTAACTTTGGCAGGGCAAGTGTTGGAAGTAGATTTCACAAAAGATGGTTGGATCTTCATAATAACTAAATGGAAGTAGTTATATACATGCATTAAAAGTAATGTCAAAGTGGAGTCAGCTCAACCACAGGAAGTCATTTGAGGTATTAGTGAGGCATATCTAAAATGGACCACAGAATGACTAGTTGATACAATTTTTTTTCATTTGATGGACCTTAGTTATCACCTGGTCCAACCATAACATTTTATAGAAGAGGAACAAGAAATCAAAATAAATGCGGGGGTTGCTCAGTTTGTGGACCACCAAACACAGAACTAATTCTTGGCTTTCAGGCTACCCTTCTTCTACTATGTCCTATTTTACATCTAAGATTCCACGACTCTTCCTTTTACCAATAAGAACAAATTATACTTTAACACATTTTGTAGTTTTTGGTGTTCTTTTCAGACAGTTTTTAAAAATATTTCCAATAGCCCTAGGAGATAGATTATTTTTACAGATGAAGAAACTGAAGTGCTAAGAGGTTAAATAGCTTACCTAACACCACAAAGGAAAAAGCTCAAGTTAGAATCCAAGCATGTCAGAACTGCCAGCTCTATGGAGTTTTTTCCTTATTCTATGCTTGTAAAATGACAAACATTGAAGATCTGATTCCGCAACATCCTGGTTAGGGAACAATATCCTGCAGCACCAAGTTTTATATGATCTTTATTAGCAATATTAGATAAAAGTCAAATGTATAATGTTAAATAACAACCCAGTGGAAGGAATTAGCTAAACCAATGGTTCTCAACTCAGGCTGTGCCTCAAAGACTAGATTATAGCCATACTCTGGGTCTTCTAAAAGTTCCATGAGCTGGGGAAGGGGAGGAACTTTTGATGAGTAGCCATGATTAAGGACCTTTGAGACAAACTACCCCCATCCCAGTGTGTTTAGTCTTCTGGTGTCTAACTTGATCCAGGGGTACAATATGGAAATCTGAACAAGTGAATAAAATAACACAACATTAATGAACCTTGAAAACACTGGGCTAAGTGGGAAAAAAAAAGCCTTTTCCAAAGGACCACACATTACATGGTTCCGTTTATATAAAATGCCCAGAAAAGGCCACTCTATAGAGGCAAAAAGGAGATTGGTGATCACCTGGGCTAGGAGTAGGGGTGACTTGGAATGATGGCCAAGTTTGGGTGACTTGGATGTGAGGTTACTTTGGGGGTAATGGAAATGTTCTAAAGTTGATGGTGGATATAGATGATAAGTCTGTGAATATCATACGTAAAATCATCATGAACTTTAAGGGAATGAATTGTATGATACATGAATTAAATCTCAAGAAATCATTTTTTAATAGTGAATGAATTGCATATCTAAACACTCCTCTGTTTTAACCACTTCTCTTCACTTTTTGACAAAAACTGGGTTTGTGCATTCATTCACTGACTCAGTAATACTTACTGATCACCTTCTGTATAACAGGCTGCATTCCAAGAGTTGGGATGAGACAGCAAACATGACAGACAAGAGCCCTGTCCTCATGAAGCTTACATTCTAGCAGAGGGAGACAAACAATAAACAAATAATCTAAGAGAATATTTTCAGGCTACGATATAAAGTAGAGGAAATAAAAAACTAGGTGGAGTGACAGTGCATAGACTGGTGTGCAGGCCAGGTTAGAGCCAATGACCCTTGAATTCAGGCACGAATGACAAGAACTAACTAACCACACAGATCTAGGGCTGAGCCCTCCAGCAGGGGCAAAATGCCCCAAGGCAGGACAGGCCAGATGTCTTCAAAGGCTGAAAAGAAGGCCAGTATGTAGGCACCAAGAAAGCCAGGCAAAAGGAGAAGACGAGGTGGGGAGGCTGGCAAAGACCAAGAGTTTGGGTAATGACATAATGTATGTCTACACCAGAATTTACTTGATTGTGAAAGGAGATGCTTTATTAATTACATGGGACATGGAGACAATAGATACAGACTGGAAACTACCTCAGGCAAACCAGGATGTCTGCTCAACCTACTTAATTTTACTCTAAAATGCAATTGAAAGCTGTTGGGTGTATTAAGCTGGACTGTAGAAAGTTTGAAATTATCCTATCTAAGGGGTCCCCAGAGTTTATTTTCGATTAGGGAGATGAAGGATGGAAAAGGCAGGCACCAGCAGGCGTCCATTTTAAAAACTGGAGGTGCCCCTGCTCCCACCCCCACCACCATGTGGGGTGGGTTGCAGGAGTCCCTGCAGCAAGAACAGCCAGAACTGTCCCCCTTTAGCAGCTTGGGGTCAGTTCCAGTACATGCGAACTGCACTTCTCAGGCCCCAGGGTTCCATGACGTACAGCACAACAGAAATCATTTGGCTTGGAACATTTTCAAGCAGGTGTTGCTAGTCATCCACTCTAACCACAGAAAATCTTCAAAATCACTCCCAAGCTTCATCTGACCCAGAGCATGGGAATTCTGTCACCTCCCAGGGGGCTCGCAGGCGTGAGCCATAAAACACATTCCCAATTAACCACGTGGAATTATGTCATGGGTTCACTGAGTTCTGGAGCTTGCCAACCAAAAAACAATTATTTTCATCTTCTATGGGTAATGCCGAATTATTCTTTCTGGCTCTGGTTAGATACCAGGGCATTATTAAGTAAATGAGAAACACCCAGCAACAACCAACCATTTTCACCCATAAAATCTGCTTTGGAAACAGAATCTAGGAAAGGCTAGGGAAGGTCAAACTCCAAGAAGCCCCTGAATTTTTAAGGCCCCTAAAACTCTTGTGAAAGTGGGTTAATAATAGTTACCATTATTGAGGCCCTACTATGCACCAGACCTACACTAGTGCCTTATTTGCTTTACCTGCCCGTAAGTCTTTACTACAAACCTGCAAGGTGGGTGATGTATTATTACCACTTGATCAACATGGAAAAAAGTCTTTGAAAGGCTAAGTCATTTTCTCAAAATCAATCCTTAAATTTCAAATTTAAGTCTGAAAATGAGTCCATGTTTATTCCCAAATGCCCCGACTTGTTTTCCTCTGATGAAGGGAAACATACTTTGTGGTTTACATAAATATGCAAATGTTCCATGTGTGTACCATCTTTTAAAAACTCATTACTGCACATGAAAATCCAAATAATGCAGAACAAATAAATTAGGAGTTATTGTTAACATTTCAGTAGGTTTTACTTCACTGATTTTTTAAAACAGCAACCTCCCCAGGTGGCTTTCTGATTTGCTTTACAAGTTTTCAATTTACATGCACCTATTCAGAAATGAATCTTCTGGGTGTACGGAAGTATAGATTTATAACCCATTCTATCATGTATCTATTTTTGTGTTTCCTTATAACCTACTCCTTTGCAGAAAACATTTATATACACAGGTGGTTACCATAAAAATCCCAGTGCATTGGCAAACATGCCGAAGTCTCTTTGAACGTTATTATTAATGGCGGGTTGTGGCATATACACTTATTCAACCAGGCACTCCCCTGCCCTTAAGGCAAATTCAAACTTCTTAGCCTGGTTGACCAAGCCCTTCATTCTCTCCCCATGCGCCTGATTCTCCCTGCATGCTGTGCAGTAGTAACCCAGGGGCCTGTTAGATAAAGGGAGAGACTCCCTTTGGGGGACTCCGACCAGACTGCAGGTAGCAGGGAGGGTAACCTGCAGTGGGGACTGTGGACCAGTCCCCCACCCCACAAAGGCCAATTAAATCAGACTGGGGTGGAGTGGGACCTGGGTAGAGCTTTGTTTTTTATTTCCTGGCTTGTTTATTTAATCTCTCACTGCAGCCAAGACTGAAAACTTCTGTTCCTGCTCACCACTAGCCTGGTTCACTGCACTTCTTTTTCACAATGGGAGTTGGGGCCTCTCACCTCAAGGCCCCATACTAAAGAGTTCCTCTGCTTAGAACACTGTCTTCCACCCTCTCCTGCATTCCCAGTCCAGCTAATTGCTGCTCATCACTCTGGTCTTCCTTTGGATAGCTCTCCAGGAAGGTTTCCTTAACTTCTACTCAACAAATAGGTTAGGACAGAGTTAAGCACAACACTCAACCCTCATGAAGCCCTGATTAAACTACACTGATATCACCTATTTAATGTGCTTGCCCCCTCTCCTCATGAGCTCCTGGGAAGGGCAGGGTTTGTTTGCACTGAACTTTGTGTTCCTGGTGCCTAGCTTCTTGCCTGGTGCCTGTTGCACACTCAACACACGCTGCAATGGCTTGAGTGATGAAGTGCTTCCCAGTCTGAAGCAGTTTACCCGTTGATGGGAAATACCTGGAAAACAACATTGGATGTGTAAAATGCCACCAAAGAACACAGAACATGCTTTCTGTATCTGAGGAGGGCGAGCTCAGGATGGGGATAGAGAGAAGATCTCTGCTGACTGGTTCATACACACTCCTCATCCTTTGCCTTTTTTTGGAGATTTGTATTCTCATTTTCAGACACTGGTATTGTTTTAAAATCCAAAGTAACATTTATCAAGAAGTCCTACACCTAAATCCAAGCTTGTCCCACTGAAAAACAGTGACTTGAAGAAGTAGATGTGAGAATGCCATCTTTAAAAAATGATTTTGTTTTTATATCTGTGGTTATGGACAGAAGCACATCTTTGTGTGTTTATCCAAAAATAAAAACAGGTTCATTGCTTTTCTCTTTTTATAAATTAGTAACTCACTAATAATCAGATTAATGATCATTATCACTTTTATTTATATCCTTTAAGCCTTTTCTCATTGTACCTTTTCCATATGTACAAATATAGATTTTCATTTTTTTTGAAAAAGCAGGAGCATAAGTACTTACAGTTTCCAAGCCTGCCTTTTTCCATTGAACAACAGAGTATATTTTTCATGTTAATAAATACAAATTTACATCTGCATTTTAATGCCTGTAGGTAATCTACAGTGTTGTACTATTAGTTATTGGACCAATCACTATTGGAAGTTATTTAGCTTGATTTCAGCTTTTATATAAACAATGCTGTGAAGAATACCCTTAAGCACACATTTTATGTGCTTATTCAAGTGTTCCCTTCAAATAAAATTCTAGAAGTGGACTTCTTGAACTAAGGGATATATACACATCTTAGACACTAAGATTTTGCTACATTACCAAAAGAATGTTAGACCAAAAGAATGTTAGACCAATTCTTATCACTAAGTTTATTAGAATGTATGTTTTTCTATTTTCCTATCAACATCGATTTTTTTTAACATTTGTTTGTTTCATGGGATAAAATATCCATTGCTATTTTAATTGGTAGTTCTTTGATTACTCATGGGTCAATATCCTTTTATATACATTTTACTATTTATATTTTTCTATTGTCATGTTTACATTCTTATTAATTTGTAGGAACTCTTTATATATTAGGGATGTAATCCCCATGTCATATCAAATTATTTTTATCCTTCTGTTGTAAATATCATTTTCCAGTTTGTTATTATCTTTACCTTGTTTACCAAATATGTTTTTATTGCTCTATGGCTTTATTTTTAATGCAGTCAAATTAAAAGTCTTTTCCTTTGTGTACTTATCTTTGATGACATGCAAATTTAGCATTTTATTATGTAGTTTATGAGATTGAAGATGAATTGCTCATTTTCTCGACAAATGTCACCTGGAAATCAAATTAGAACTTTTGAAAATATGTTTTAGAATAGTTATTTCACAACCATAGTTTTTACCACTACTAGAAAAAAAATTTTAATGATGACTTCAGTTACTATATTTATCAATATATTTGAAGGGGAAAACATCAATCTTTTCAAAATCTTATCTGTGCCAGTTAGCAGGTAATACTCTGTGTATTCCGTATTTATTACCTGAAATAACATAATCCCAATTGAAAACTCTAAGTTTTTCAGAAAACAATTTAACAAGCTGTTGCGGAATATGGATGCAAGTATCACAGCTTCAAACTGTGAGGAGAGATCCAGCCAGAGTTTGGCTGGAAATGTTTCAATAATGACCACACATGGGATAAAACCACTGAAAATCATTCAATCTTATTTGCAGGTGATGCATTCTACAAAAGTTTCCCTTTCCTTTCCTGGAGATGCTACATAGGAACCCCAAAGTTTATGAAGGTAGGGTGACAATAATGTCATAGTTTGCTGGATGACCTCCACACATGCACACACTTTCATTGATGAGAACCTGCTTAGTGAGCCAATATTTTGTCCCTACAGATTTTCCTCTGATATGTTGTTAATCTAGATCTCTGGTCAGGAGAGTACAGCTGGCTTTAAAATACCCAAATACCTTCTGATTTCATAATGCCTATTCAGCACTCTTTAAATTCTGCAACAAAGTAGTCTTCTCAATGGGTCATAAAATAGTGGATTTATGAAAGTCAACAGCAATTTAAAATATTCTGTTTTAAATCAATAAAATTAACAATGACAAAAATAATGGAATAATTTTGGCAGAATAAGCCAAAGGAACCTTTCCATGTAATAAAAACAGCTGTGTAAAATAAATCTTCATTTTGATCTCTTGAGTGTATAAAAACTTTTACAGCTGTCTTCTCATTGTCTGTATTCCATTAAGTGCTATTTTAAAAAATAAATGTTAATATCATTTTTTTTTCCTCATATTGGCCACTTGGACAACTGTACCCTCACCTAGGAAAGAAGCAAATGTTCTGGCAACCCCTCTCAAACTGGTTGGTGATTCTTAAATGAAATGGAGTGCTGGAAGGGAGAGGCATCCACAAAAACAAAAAAACAAACAAAAAAAATATCACTGACAAAAAATTCATCATCTATAAGGATGAGTAGAGAAACTTAAGTGGGGACTAATTACATAATAGAAAATACAACTAAAAGGCAAAATTTTATGGTTCAGGAAAGAACGAATAAATATAATTTGGGACACAGGACAGCTCAGTAGCAAAAACAGAAATTGAGCTGGATATTAAAGAATAAGTTGGCAGTCCTGGTTAGTGGCTCAATGGATAGGTGCCGGCCTATGAACCCAAAGGTTGCTGGTTCAATTCCCCAGCCAGGGCACTTAACCAGGTTGCTAAGCCAGGTCCTTAGCTGGAGGCGGGTGAAAGGCAACCATATATTGATGTTTCTCTCCTTTTCTTCCTTCCTCCTTGTTCTTCTCTCTAAAAATAATAAATATAAATTTTTTCAAAAAATAGAATAAGTTGGCACAAAGAACAGAGAAATGTTGTTTCAGGAAGGAAGAAAGCAACAGCTTCAACAAGAACAGAAAAGTAGAAATGAGCATGGTACCTATGGGGAATAGTGAGCAAAATGTGATTTGCTTTGGGAAGCCATTGCATGGCTTATTGTAGGAAACAAAGATAAAATTCATACTTTAAAGGGAATGAATAGAAATAAAATAAGAAGATACAAAAAGAGGATTGAGGATCAGGATGAGAAGTTTCATCAGGGATGAATAGGCCTTTCCTACTCTACCTCTCAACTTTCCAAAGTCAAAAATGGAAAGCTTGGTTTTATAATATAAAAGTTGCTGATGGGGTCTAGGGATGGGCTACTACAATCCTGTACATTCTTCCCTTACTGTGTTTGTGCCTACCCTCCGCCACACCTGGATGATTATCTTCACAGGAGAGGCATTCAAAACTAATTTTAGAATGAACAGACAAATGAATGAATACATTATTGAGCAAACAAACATGAAAATTTTTGCAGAAGCACATTACATTTGAACAAGAACTATTAGGGGTTTCAGGGAAAGGGAAGAAAACATGGTGCAAAACAGGAAAACCAGCTGTTAAACTACTGTAAAAAATCAATTATAAATGATATGAACTTAGATTTAGGAGGCAGAAGTAGCAATAAAAACACAGACATTAATTTGAGAAAATTACAGTGCATCATTAAGTGATTTTAACTCATTGCTTTTCCCATCTAACAGCCAGGCCAAGTTTAAGGGATCTGATCAACTGTTATACTCATTCATTCACATGGAAAATATCTACTGAGCACAGGTACTCCTTGGGCCCCAGAGACCAAAGTAAAATTCAAATTTATTTTCCTTAAATCTCTGACTGATCTCATAAAGCTCTGAACCCCGGTGGCCTAATGATTCATGTGCAATTGGCCATTATCACAACAACCACCCCTGATTATCAAAATAGCCTGGCATTTATTAAGAGAAATGTTTGAAAGAGGAAATTTTAAGGCTGAGCAGCATCAAGACAGTCCCAACTGTGTCTATATTGCAATGTTTAACGAGCAATTAAGCACTTCATCTCCAGTGATTCCACATTATTTATCCAGGTGAGACAGAGCACCAACCAGATATGACATTGTTTTAGGAAACATAAATTCAGCTAAGGCTTTTAAGACAGCAAAACTTTTGCACAATGATCATAGATGAATCATTAGTCAAAACTTCTCTAAATCCAAATTTGACCATGTAATTTAAATTTGATTCTCTTCTACCATTTCACTCTGTCGAGGATCTGCTACCCATTATATTCCACTCTAAATATCCATATCAAGATTAGATGTTCTAAAATACCATTCCACAAATACTCAAGAGAATAAAGCTTATTGGTTCCTTCCCCACTCCTCCTTCTGTCCCTCCCTTTCTACCTTCCTTTTCTATCAAACATTTATTTTGTTTCAGGGGTGATCCTTGCTGCTGGGGACTCCCATAGAAAAATCTAACAGAAACAGTCTGACGCTCATTTGAAGAGTCCCCTTGACTAGAGCCAGCCATTCCAAGCCCTCAATAGAACCCCATCCTCAGCCAGGATGCCCCAAACATCAAAGTCAGACCAATGGAACTGCATCATAAACTTTAAATTCCTGGAGTTTGTTCTTGTCTCCTGACCTATTGGCCTTTCCCCATCTCCTTTTAATGCTGCATCCCAATTTGACATCTGACCTGAGTTCAAATTCTAACTTGTTCTCTATTTCTGGGATCTTGATGGAAGTATTTAATCTCTGGAAGATTCAGTTTCCTCATTAAATAAATGAAAATCATAATACCTACATTTCTGGAATGTTGAAAGAATTGAGTAAACTAATGTGTGTGAAAGCTTCCAACAGAGGCTTTGTGGAGATTTTCTTCAACTGTCCCAGCTAGAAGTGAGCTCTCCTCCTAGATTCCAAGAGCATGTTTATACCATTGCACTTTTGAGCCACCTCCAATTATTAGGTGTTTTTTGTGTCTATCTTCAGTTCCTACTTAGGATCAAAGTATGTGACAAATTCCTTTATATCTTCCTAATACCTGAAATAGAGCCTCACTCATAATTGGTCATATTGAGGAGGAAGGGGAGAAGAGTAGTTAATGATCCTGCCTCACAGTTGGTATTAGTAGTTTAGTTTAAAGATTCTGCTCTGGCTGGCATGACTCAGTGAATTGAGCACTGGCCTGCAAAACAAAAGGTCACCAGTTCAATTCCCAATCTGATCACATGCCTGGGTTGTCGCCAGGTCCCCAGTTGGGGGCATGCAAGAGGTAACCACCCATTGATGTTTCTCTCCCTCCCTTTCTCCTTCCTTTCCCCTCTTTCTAAAAATAAATAAAATGTTAAAAAAAAAAAAAAAAGATTTTGCTGAAGTTGGTAGATCATCTAATATTCCACACCCAACATTCAGATTGTTCCTTTGAGTTTTAAATAAGAAGGCAAATGGGGAGTCTCCTCAGAATTATAATAGTCCTAACGAACTTCACACAGACTGGACAACAGGCATTATTACAGAGAGGGCAAGAGCCCTGACATCTGGATTTCCCACCCAAAGCCTCACTGTTCCCAGTGTTCTCCCCAGTGCCAGAAATCTGGAGACAGCCCACAATGAGAACAACTTGCCCACTTGGACCAAGCTCTGGGAGCATCTTGCTCCTTCTCTGGTGAACAGACATAACTACATTCCAAGAGAGTGAAAAAGGACCAAAGGGAATCTTTAAAAATATACACTCGTTTAACTATGATATAAGCTCATTCTGTGTTATGACTGCTTCACATGAAAAAAGAAAAACCCAGTGCTTTCCCAATAGAACTCAGACTATGAAGGTGATGGGAACTAAGGGATAGAAACCAGTTGGCAAATTCTCAGGACACATTTGGACATAATTGCTTTTTTTCCCCCAGAAAACCCCCCAGTAAGAGGGTAGAAACCCCTCCCTGCCCCTTTCCAGTAAATTCTCCTTGCAGCACGTTGTACCTCCCCAAAGACATTTAGAGACTGCCATTCATTTAATTGCTTGAAAAGCCCAAACCAAACAAGAGGCGCTGGAGCTTGGCCCTCTGTTTGTTGGCTGTCTGCAGATTTACAATATAGCACCACGTGGATCTTCAGAGCCAAAAGTGTTAGAAATCTGAGGGGCTCGTTCCACCTCTCAAAACACAATGGGCAAGACCGGAAAAGCTTCAAAGTCCCCAGAAGGCATCAAACCCAATTACATTGCAACACATGTGTGCAGCCCTTTAAGCTGCTCATTAACATTTGGAAAGTTCTTCTGGTAAATGTCTTCATATCCAATTTAGGCTTCTTTCCCCTTCTCTCTACCACCCTCATTTCATAGACAGGCAACAGTAATGAGCTATATAAACGTAACTCTTTAAACGAAGAATGTCATCACTTAGGAATACAAGAGAGCGGTACATGTTGTGTATGTCTACAAACTGCAGTTGCTGTCTGTTAGAGTTTGTAGCAACTTTTAAATCTGTCATCACGGCATGAATTTCATACTAAGCTCCTTCCCGGCACTTGAGCCAGGAAGCAAAGGGGGAACAGGCTGTATCATTTATGGGCAGGCTGGTATTGGGTCAAGTGTGACATCACACTCTGCTCCCACCATAATGAGGTGAAAGGCAAGGCTGCAACAACGTGGCACTTTGTTTATTGGGAAAATTTAAGTGAGACTGTATTCCAGTTTATGATAAAACTGAAACAAGGGATATGGATTACAGATTTTTCACAGCTCCAAACAAGAGGAGAGTGATAAAGAAGGGAGCCATATAGAAACTTAGTAAGAAATGCAAAAAGTCAAAGGATCAAAGTAGGCTCTGAGCAGACTGGTTCCTTGGCATTTGTACTGGTCACATTTGCTCAACTAAAAAAATATTAGCGCATCAGGCAAGAGTTACATTTTGTTTCTCTCCCAGACTTACAGTGTGTGTGTGTGTGCGTGTGTGTGTGTGTTTTGTATGTTTAAAATATGAGTCCTGGACTTCTGGTCAAGATGGCAGAGTGGGCAGGCATGGCTCACCTCTTCATGCAACCACATCAAAATTACAGCTAAAATATTGAACGATCATCACTCAGAACTGTGAGAAATCGAATTGAATGGAAATCTGACAACTACAGAATTATAGAAACCACATCCATCCAGACTGATAAGGGGGATGCAGATGTGGAGCAAGCTGGTTTCCTTACCCACATGTGGCGGATAAAAATTAGGGACGACTATCTTGGGAGCAAGGAGTCCTAGCCCCACACCAGGCCTCTCAGCCCAGGTTCCATAGCCAAGAAGATAAGTCCCCCTACTTCTGGCTACAAAATCCAGCAGGAAATGAGTTGGTGAAAGACACTGTTGAAGCCCCCAAGCTGTCCCTCTTTCATATAGCTAAAAAAATAAGAAAGAAAATAAAATATGGGTCCCATGTTTAATACTTCAGCAGGACTCTATCTTGCACCAAATTTTCATATTCAAAGGCAACCTGACTATAATCTCACATATACGTAACATTTCCTAAAGTCTTCTATTTTTTTTCCATGCTGAGCTAGGTCCCATGAGCAATTTCTATTTCTGTGTAATCAACATCAACATTTGAATTTATGAGTAATCTACTGAATGTAACATTATGTAGAAATAGATAATTTGGCAAATAAGAGAGGGCAGAGAAACTTCAAAACCTAACTTTATTTAAAATTAGGAAAATTTTAGGACCTTGCTGATGGCACAGTGGATAAGGCACCGGCCTATGAACCCAAAGGTCACTGGTTCAATTTCCAGCCAAGGCACATAACCAGGTTGCAAGCCAGGTCTATAGTCAGGTCCAGAGATGGAGGCAGGTGAGAGGAAAGATGTCTCTCTAAAAATAATAAATAAAATAATAAAATAAATAAAATTAGGAACATTTTATCATGATTTCTAGCTAATACCTACAGTTTAGTGTATTTATTTATCAGACCTAATGTTGGCCTCATCCCCAAGAAGCACACAGCCCACGGAAATCTGTCATGTAAATAATTTACTACCAGGAAGAGGAAAATAGTGCCCTGAGCTAAGTATAAGTGCTAAGGGCAATCCAGAAAAAGCAATTAAATTCACCAAAAATTATTTTATCTTCTACTGAAGAACCCCTACTCTCACCTTTTCATATATATCAACAAAGCAAAAGGCTTGAGTTGTCCCTGCTGCAATTGGACCTAAGTCCCCACTTGAGCAAGAAAGACTCAAAGCTTCATACCACTGAAATCCTATAGAATTCTTTGGAGGAGCTTATTTTTCATGTTGCTCTACATACTTTTTCTACATAAGAAATTTATTCTAAGAGAAAACATCACATTGTATGACAAAAAAATTCTATAATTAACTCTTGTCTCAATATTTTCAGCTCTAATCAGACATACTCTGGTAGAAGGGAACCTAAAAATTTTACTAAATCTTCCCCTTGCCTTTTCTCAGATATCAGTTTCTTCCCACTTTTTACAATCCCAATATTAATCGAACTCATGCTTTAATTTTTTCTAATTCTGGATCTATTAGAAACCTGCCTATCCCCATGGTGATGCTATAGGTCTTCACCAGCCCCTTCTTAGCTGTTTTTCACCTCTTATAGACCCTATACTACCTGCCAGATGCTTGTCTAGGAACACATGCTACACATTTTGCATTCCCCATCAACAAGGTAATTAGACTGCTTGATACTTCAAATCATCAGAATAATAAAGTGGTTAAGAACATGATCCCTAGATTTTTTTAAACACAGGCTTCTAAAATATACTCTTCCATATCCATCTGTGTTACCTTGGGCCACAAACCTAAATTAGGTTCAGCCATGACTTTCTGACAAGTTATTCACCCATCGAGTCTTAATTTTCTCATTTATGAAATGGGAAAAATTAACAGCTACAATAAAGCTTCATAGATTAAATAACATGGGAAGTGCTTAGTACAATATTGATACATGGTAAGTGCTCAATAAGTTAGTTGTTGACAAAATAATAATTACATAATAATGAGAAGATGGTAATAACAATTATATGATAATCATAGAGTATATTATAATCATTCTTGGTAGAAGATCACTGCCTCACATTCCATATCACAATTCTCCCTCTAGTTCTATTTTAAGACCCTAATATTTTCAATCTTTCTACCTGTGGGAGAAAAACAGTTGAGAAAGAGAAAGACAATGGAAACAAAATGCAGAGACAGCCAATCATTCAGCCAAAGCCCCCACCCCATGTGCATACAATCAGCACCAGCTGTAGTCCAATTAAACTTAATCTAGTCACATGCTCATGTGCTCCTCAGAAATTAGAGGAAATCAATTCAAATGCTAATGAGAAAGTCCATAATTTATTATCTGCTGAGGAATGCATGTTACATTAATTTTAACTGTAAACAATTATTTTTATTGCAAGATTAATTACCCCATCTTATACAACTTCCTTTTTTCATATTCTTTAAAGGAATTAGTTTTCAGTTGCTGTTTTGTGGCTCTGTCACAGTTCTTTAGCTTGAGAAAAGTATAATTAATTTAGGGATGCTGCAAATGTTGTTTTCTATTCTTCTGCCAAAAGAAAGTGGGATAAATGGCTAGGTCAAACATGGAGAAAAATAGCTGCAGCTTCTGGCCAGGATGAAAAGACATTAGAACTCAGAATGGAAGTAGGGGAGAACAAAACAGAGTTTTAAAACATGAGTTAATGCTGGTCAGTTTTGACTGCAGCATTTCCCAAACGTTTCAACATGGAAGTCCAATCTTCAAATTATTCCTAAGTCCTGAAAGGCAATGAGGTAAAGTTTTCAGAGCAAGAAAGGAACTAATCATTTTTCTTTAACAAACAAAACAGCATCAAGATCTGGACCTCTCCTCTGTACACACTTTGGGGTGACTACTCCTTTGAGCAATCAGAAAGGAATAAAATGTGTGCTGTCAGGATTCAAAGCCACCCTCACTCTGATTTGGCTCCCAAGGTGAATGAATGTTCAATGCGGTGGCTTATGGGAAATTATTTCTAAACCAATCACTTCTCAACGTGGAGAATAAGGCTTTAGACAGTGCATGGAAGTCAGAGTTGTGAGTATTCCACTGCTTCTGACCAATCATTTGTATGATTCTTGTGCTTTCTGAAACATCAAGAAGTCCATTTTCTCTATAGACACAACTAAATTTAGCCTTTCAAGGGTAAATATTTATGAAATACCAAAATCCATTAGTTTTATTTCATTGGTACTTTCTTAATTGAAACTTGCAGTAAAAGCAACTTCTAGTTATTGATTCAAATTAAATTAGTCTAAATTAAATCAAGAAGGCTAGTTGTTGATTTCAATGGGAATTTGGTTAGAAAATAGATAAGGGAATTGAGTCCAGAGAAGATTCAACTGCTAATTACTTGTAAAAGTTTAGGCTTAAAGGGTAATAAGCACTTAACCTAGGAGTGAAAACAGAGGAAAAGGTGCTGGCTCTAAAGATCTTGGGCCACAACCCTAAGTCAGGTTCAACCGTGACTTCCCGTTACTGGGAATTGAATTCCAGTTAGGTGTAATATGTTTCCATCTGACCTTCTCTGGGAGCCATGGCCAGGGAGGCCATCAGGGCACACAACAATTGGCTGGGCCAGAGCAGACAGGATGAAAAATAATCTTCCCCGTGAGCAACAAGCTCTCAGCACTCCACATTGTAAATTCAAACCCAAAAGTAGGTTTTTGCCCTTTTACATGCTTTTGTGATTTCTACTGAATATTTTTGCCAGTCCTTACCAAGAGAGCATATGCTACTTATCAGAATCACATATAGTAGCAACAAAAACCAGGAAGTGGTTGGACGGGACTGGCTGTGGTGATACAGGTTACACCTGGTTTTAATTTGATTGTCAGATGTCATAAGGGCGGGCTTAGACGACTAAACCTTATTTCTACTCCAATCCTATAGGGAATTATTGCTGATTTATTTTAGCAAAGAATGTTTCATGTTCTTGATTTCCATTCCAATTTCTCTGCTTAATAAAATAAGATGTCACATGTCAAGCCACATTGCAGTGAATTATTTCAACAACCCAAAACATTTCAAATCCACTTGAAAACTTGCCACAAAGCCAAGACCTGTCACAATGCATTAGGATTAGTTACTCCTGGGAAACACTCCTACTATAAGAAAAGCTGATAGGCAGCATACAAAAAAAAAAAAAAAAAACTGTGAAGGATTTCCAAGATCTGCACACCAAGAATACTTTCATTCAATATACATCAGGGTTGTAGCCTCCTTCAATTACTCAGTGCCTAGATTTAAATCTCTTTCTTCTTTTGGCCAGACCAAAACAATCTTATCACAGGCCAAACTATTACAGGCTATAGAAGAGCTTTAGCTTTCCCAAGATGTAAACCTCTGTGTCAAGTTCCAAACACACAATAATGGGAAAGGGCCCCCATTAATTTAAAGATTCTATGTAATAAAAATTTATATTCCTAAAGCCCTCTGATTGATGAAGAGCAAGACATCCAGGTAAATAATAAACCACCCTCTGCATTCTGAAAAGTTTGTCTTGCTCTATGTCTGTTTCCTTGCAGCCTGGAGCAGGAGGCACATTTAAGTGCACTCTCCTCTTAAGTGGGGCAAGTGGGAGCATCTCCAATGCTGATCAATTGCAGATGTATTCCACACATCCCAAACCAATGTGGTTGAAGAAGAAACTACTTTAGGGAGAGTCTATAGATCGTAAATGTGATGAATGAGCCTCAGGAACCCCATCTGTGAGTGCTTATGCATTGTAGATGTAATAGTAGGGCTTCATGCCTTACCCCAAAACACTCTTCAAGAGAGACTTTTTAAGGCAAGTATGTGTGGAATGTCCTGCAGAACTGCATGATTTTATTTCCCCAATGTTGGTATGTATGGAAATAAAAATGAAGCAGGGAAACACATGGAAATATTGTATGTAGCCTCCTCCTTAAATTGTTCAACTTTTGGGAAGCAGAAAGCCCCAAATATCACACTAGAAAATATTCTATTTCATGATTTTCACCAGAGAAATTCAGTCTTTTGAGATTGACAATCTCTAGTCCTACTGGCATCATTCAAGTGTTCTCATAAAGCTGTGTTGGCAGCAGTACATGCTTCTGCCAGCGCCCGCTATCCTTGGAGGAGCTGTGGGACTTCCACCTCCAGACCCAGCCCTGTCAAGGTTCTAAACAAACCCTTGAGGGTCAATGGGTGGAATTTCAATATTTTCTTAAATTATGAACAGAGTAGAATTAGCACATCTAGAACATACAAAAATCTTATGTATTTTCACATCATCATTATTGTTCATGCACCTATCTCAAAATACCATTTACATTCATCACTACTTGAAAGTTCTGGTGGTTATCAGATACACTACTACATGTTATTATTAATCTATTAATTAAGTATATATATATTAATATGTCACAAGTTTATAATATTTTGGTAACTGTGTTTCAATGTAGTTTTGCTTGTAATTTTAGATATTGTATTTTATGCATTAAAAGCATATCTCTGAAGCCCTGGCTGGTGGCACAGTGGATAAGGCACCAACCTGCAAACCTAAGGGTCACTGGTTCAATTACCAGCCAGGGCACATAACCAGGCTGCAACCCAAGTCTCCAGGTAGGTCCATAGCTAGAGGCAAGTGAAAGGCAGCCATACATTAATGTTTCTCTCCCTCTCTTCCTCTCTCTCTGAAAAATATTGAATGGAATTATATATATATATATATATATATATATATATATATATATATATTCCACAATACAAAAAACAAAAACAAAAAAAAAATGAAATGTATATCTGAGGAAGGGTCCATTGGCTTCATCAGACTTCCAAAGGTGTCCATGCATACACACAAAAATTATGAAGAACTCCTATGCTAGCATGACTCTGGAATTCTTACCTGGATATTATCACATATCCCAGTTCCAAAATATGACTTATATCTGTTCCTAAAAAGAAATACAGTTCTACGAGCCCAGTGGAGCCTAATTCTTCTATTTTTCCTGCTTGAGTCTCTGTCTTAGGAACTTCTCTGTTCCTTCTAGGACTGGATCCTCTGATTTGCTCATTCATTCATTCATCCAGTCATTCAGTTTCCTGTCAGGACTCAGTGTTGGCCAGAGGAAAAGCAAGTCCAATAATTGGACCAACCAGAGTAAAGGAAGATGAGTGATTCTGAAGGGGCAAACAGGAGATATGGAGCATAGGCTATATCTGGAGGTGCTAGGGAGACAGCTACTGATTGTTCTTGCTACCCTATCCCAATATGTGGTCAATGCACCCTAAGCCTTCCTGCCTGCCCACTTGATCAGAATCCCAGGTCTTTTGCATCCAATTGTGGAGGTTATCTCCTTACACCCAAATTATTTGTTTACATCCCTTATCCCCATGAGACAATGGGTCCTGGAGGATATCTATCTGCATCTGCTTCTCCCAAAAGAGTGCCTACTTAATGAAAGATTGTGGTATGTGAATGAACGAATGGCCCCTTCCAGGCTCCTGTGTTCCCACACATAGGGAATGCTGTTACTCCATGTTGGATCTCCCTGGCACCAACAGGTAACAGTCCCTCTGTATCACAAGTTGTGCTGACATACTGGATCTCTTCCCAGTTCCTCAGATGGGCTCATCCCAGGGTTCCTAGTCCACCTCTTGTCAATCTCAACGTCCCAGTCTTTCCCCTTTTCACCCCTCATGTATCTACTTGAGGCCACTATTCTATTTGGAGACAGTTGCATGGATCTTTATAATTTTTTGTCCAAACACTTTTAACTTCTCAAGAATTGCAGATATATGTCTTCCCCTTTGAGCTGTTCTGTGTCAAATTAGCACTCTCATCGCTGTGTCTTGAACCTTGGTGAATATGAACACACATATTATCATATATGTCTCACATCCCAAGAGACATGGTTTCTTGCTGTGTTCAGTGCTTGAGGATTCCAGGGTGTCTTACTAATGTTCCTTACTATATAGTTACAACCAGGTTTTAGGGGAAGATAGAAACTGAGGCTTTTCTTTAGCTGATAAAATGTCAAATACCCAAGTATAAATGACATTTCTTTTTTAAATTTAATTTTATTGCTGTTGTATTATATCCATCCCCTTTTCACTTCCCTCTGTCCCCTTCCCCACCTGCCCACTTCCCGGCAAAGTCAATCCCACTTGTTGTCCATGTCCATGGTTCTTCCATACTAGTTCCTTGTAAATGACACTTCTGAAAAGAACAAACTACTATATATTTATCAGCCCCCATATCTTGCCTGTCCAGTATAGGAGCATGCACAAATTCTCAGCTCTGCCTTCAATATGTGATAAATTTTCCCTCTGGGGCAAAGAGTGCATCTCTGTATTTATCCAGAGGAAAAAGATTGTTTAATTCTTGCCTACATGTTTAAAAAAAAAAAAAAAAAGTAGGGTGAGAAAAGAGGGAGGAGGAAAAAGGTAACAGATTGTGAAGGATTGATTACTTAAGCAAAAAATCAATCTTGAGACTTTGATGATTTAACCAGCCACAAAAGCATAGAAATGTATGAGAAAGCCTTGATTGATTTTTAACTCTGTAATCCTTCCCACCCCATCTATTATCCTGTATAGATCATATTAGCCGTCAGCATGACTGAGACAAGACAGGACACTGACATCCACCTGACATGATATAACTGTAAATGGAATCGGCTTATACACAAAAGCTTTTACCTGGTTATTAATAGTGTTGTCTGTGGGTGATGGACTGGACTGATATTAAAACCCTCGTCGGCTGTGTGGAGCCATTGCAATTTGAGTTCAGTCCAAGAAGCAGCTCCCCACAGTAGTTATTACACAGTGCCCTGACAAACTGCTCGGGTATCACTCCTGAATACTCACCCTTTTAAGGGGCTCATAAAATACCACAGGTTCATGACATCTTGTTGGCTCTGAGGATTCCAAGCTACTACTACTAAGCTAAAAGACACCAACTATGATCACAAGTGCCTTGATGACATGCCTTGTTTTCACCACCACTGACAGGAATGCAAAGGAGAGGAAGACTTAGAGTGTATAGCTTTTCAGGTGACATGAATTATAGTAAAACATGGATGAACATATACTGAACCCTTAAGGTCACTTAGTGACTTTTGCTTGTTTCTCTTACCTTCAACAAATCAACGGAAAACATTTATTTCTTAAGCAACCATTTACCTTCTAAGCTCCTTGAGGCTTCCAACCACTACCTCATTTTTAACCAAACTAAGGGGTAAATTAGAAACAGAAATACCAGATGTCTTTCCCAAAATTACACAAATGTAGAAGTGTTCCAACTAGAAAACCCAGATTTTCCTTCTTTTACTCAATAATATTTACTGAGTCAGGCATTTTCTTGTGAGTGGAGGGTAACCATTGAAAAAGTCGATGAAAATCTCTAGCCTCATGAGGCTTACAGCCATTGCCAACCTGAGAACATTGTTGGGAAACACATGTACAGTCATATATTATGTGCCCAAGCACCTGTAAATTCAAAGAACCTGGCAGATTTCTTTAAACAATTCTGGCCTCCTCTGGCCAATTTGAAACCAAACATGGCTTTCAAATTCTGAATAATATTTTAAGAGACAAGTGGGCAGGTAGAAGAAAGGGCACCATGTATTACAAATTATTGACTATCTCCTTTTGAAAACTGGACAATATCTTCTCATTTATAACAAGAAAATTCCTGTGTCTGGTTGTTATATTCTAGGAATCAGTTGTGAGAATTAAATGAGGGATAGATAAATAGATAGGCTTTAATATAGATTTCAGTGGAAGAAAGGTACTAATGATAATACACTTGAGTCATATGATGATACATCATAATTTCTAATCCCTCACTCAGTGACACAGAGGCAGAAATATTATAGGTATATTCTCATGCTATTTTGTGAAATTTTCAGGTGCTCCAACATTCTCATCAATGAGTGGAACTTTCCTGGACATGCATCTGCCCCTCCTGGACTAGTATTAACCTCAGCTAGGACTAAGCCAGAGTGCCCCTCTTCTCTGTACCTCCTGACAACCAGTCAGATTCAGGACCTTTGATGTCACTCTCAGGGTGAGTTAAGAAAGTTCTAGAACACCTGAATCAGGTGAACCACCTGAGAAAAAATACTCTGTCCAGAGGAATTTCCAATTCATCTCTGAAGTAATGCACACCCATAATCAGTAGGTAGCATAGGGACCAGTAGTTTTTAATCTACCTAACACTCAGGGGTGGGGAGAGGAATGCCTAAATATTATACAAATTCCCAGAGAAAAACTGTGTCTCAATCTCTTTTATAGTGGCCTATTGTTATTCATGCAAATGGTCATTGTTCTTGATAAGGACCTAGCCAGACTCTATTACTTAATGGTTGTGATAAGGAAAGTTCCACACTCTGAATGAGACAGTCCCATACAGATTTGATGGTTAGAAAGGTACAGTATTCATTTCTACAGACTCCCAAAGAGTCCTAATTTTTCTGGCAAAATTGTTCATCTCTATCAAATTTGTTTCCATTGTTCCTCTTTCAAAGACATCTGTCCTTTTCTGCTGTACCTTTCATTACAGTCCATTATATATGTGGGCAGTGAACTGTCTTGCCCAAAACTGTAAGCTCCCTGAAGACTTTAGTTCATTGCTATGTAAGGACTTAACACAGTGCCAGACACAGGATAGTCACTCAAAGAATAACAGTGAAGTGAAAGAATGAATAAAGAAAGTAACTTTGATTCACTGGAGTCAAGGAACCAGCTATATATTTGCTTGATTTTACAGGGCAACCCTCACATGTCACTAAAAATGAGTCCTTATTATCCTTCCCTGAGACCTTCTGCTGTGTAAACACCATTAACACAGGCACTGACACTCAGATTAATGAAGGGAAGCAATTTATTGAACTGATATTTGGCGTAGATGTCATTAACAGCACTCCTTTGGAGCAACTGCATCAGATTAGACCAAGTCTCCCCACAAGAGCATGAAGAAAATCACTTAACTGCTTTTTGCAGCTGTTTATATGAAGCCACCCTTCTATGAATTGTTGAATTGGCTCTGAGACAACTGCTAACCTCCTATGATTGCTCTTCATTGATGCTGTTTTTGTTTCTTCTGAGAAACATGTTCTATAATAAATCATGCCACTGTGGCTTTAGTTTTTGTTGTTGTTGCTATTCCTTCTCTCCTTTCCTGACATTAAATACACTAGAAAAGTTCCAATACTGAGACAAGGTCAGTGGAGCTTCAAATAATTGTTATCAAAAGGGTGAACTCAGAAAGGTAGTCTTGGAAACTAAGAATAGAGTGCAATGGAGTTAGATGATTTTGCAAGTCCACCAGGAATGTATGTACTTTCACAGGTTCTCACAGGACTAGAAAAGTCAAATATATTCATTAGGCGACCATTCATACCCATTATCTTCTCAGGCCTCTCATGGACTAATTAGCAGATGGCCTTTATCCCATTCCCTTTATACTGGCCTCATTTTTTTTTTTTTTTTCTGGTTTTCTTTCCCAGCTCCATTGATAAGACATATCTAAGCCCAGATCCCTACATGACCCCCATTGTGAGACTCATTCCTCCATATTCTCAATGATCATCAACTCCACTTCCATACAATTGCCCTGACTGATGAGCAGCCTTTCAGATTCAACTGACTGAGTTACTAGGTAACCCATTCATTTTTAAGGTTTTCAACTATTATAAATCTCTCTACATTTGGTGGATATTCTCCTTCTGATAACTTTGACTTGTTCTAGTTAGGCTCTTTGAAGCTACAAAATAAACATACCATAATTTCCTATATACCTCCATCTAAAGTTAGATTGCCTTCTCTTTCCATAATAAAAGTTACGGTTTCCAGACATTCTCCCCTTATGAATTATTATCTAATTGAAAAGTATCTTAACATTCAATGGGACTTTTCATTTCGGGAATAGAAAGACCTTTTTATGACATTACATGTAATACTGCTAAAATTTGAATTCATAAGGAAGAATTATTAAGTCTTTTATTCTACTCATAATGGTGGGGGGAGTGGATGCTTTCAGAGAATTATTTAAAAATGAGTATTTCATCCTACCATTTGCAACAAAATGAATGAATGACTTGAAGTCATTGTATTCATTGAAAAGAAGTCAGACAGAGAGACAAACACTATATGATCTCACTTATGGGTGAAATCTAAAAAGCCAAAGTCATAGAAATAGAGTGTAGAACAGTGGTTACCAGGGACTGGTGGGTGGGAGAAATGGGGAGATGTTGGTCAAAGGATACAAACTTCCAGTTATGATATGAGTAAGTTCTAAGAACTTAATGTATAGCATGTGATAGTTAATAATTTTTTATTATAGGATTTAAGTTGCTAAGAAAGTAGATCATAAATGTTCTCACCATGAAAAGAAATGGTAATTATGTGACATGATGGAAATGTTAGCAAACACTATGGTGTTATATATCAATTATTATCTCAATAAAGCTGGAAAAAGAAGAATAAGAACTTCAGAAATATAATCCTATGGATTCAACAAAACATACAGTAAAACTAGGGATATTTTAATATTGTAAAAACATTTAAAATTGTAAAAATAGAAAAATTAGTAAGAACAGGAAAATTAAAATGGACCAGAAGATATTTCAGGATTCATAGATGGTCATTTGGCTGATCCATGACTTTATTCAGGTTCAAATACAACATAGGCTCAGCCATAGCAATCAGATAGGAAGAAATAAAAGATATCCAAATTGGAAATGAAGAAGTAAAACTGTCTTTATTTGCAGGTAACATGATACATAGAGAACCCTAAAGATTCCACCAAGTAACTTCTAGAACTGATCAATGCTACTTTAGAAAAGTAGCAGGATACAAAAATAATATACAGAAATCAGTTGCATTTTTATATGCCAAAAGGAATTAGTAGAAAGGGAAACTAAGAAACAATCCCATTCACAATTGCTTCAAAAAGAATAAAATACATCAGAATAACCCCTATCAAGGATATAAAGACCTATACACGGGAAATGATATGACACTGAAGAAAGAAATTAAATAAGATACAAATAAGTAGAAGCACATACTGTGTTCATGGATAGGAAGAATTAACATCATTAAATGCCCATACTACCCAAAGCAATCAATAGATTCAAAACAATTCCTATCAAGTTTCCAATGACATATTTCATAGAACTAGTACAAATATTTCAAAAATTTCCATGAACCACAAAAGACACCACATAGCAACAGTGACCCTGAGAAAGAAGAACAAAGTTGGAGGAATTGTGCTACCTAATATCAAACTACAAGGCCATAGTGATCAAAACAGCCTGATACTGGCATAAAAACAGACACATAGATAGGTCAATAGAACCAAGCACATACAATGGGCTAAAGATTGTTTATTCAATGAATGGCATCAGGGAAATTGGAAAGATATGTGTGAAAAATGAAACAAGTTCTTTCTTACACCACACACAAGAATAAATTCAAAATGGATCAAAGACTTACAATGTTGGAGCTGAAACCATGAAAATCACAGAAGAAAACATAGACAGCAAAATCTCAGACATTGCCCATAGAAATTTTTTATCAGCTATATTTCCCCAGGTAAGAGAAAGAAAAGAAAAACTAAACAAATGGGACCACATCAAACTAAAAAGTTTTTGCATAGCAAAGGAAATCATCGACAAAATAAAAAGACAACTCACAGAATAGGGGAACATATTCACCAATATATCTGATTAGGGGTTAACATCCAAAATGTATAAAGTACTTTCAAAACTCAACACCAAATAAACAAACAAACCAATTTAAAAATGGTCAAAGGATCTGAATAGACACTTCTTCAAAGAGGACATACAGATGGCCAAGAGGCATATGAAAAGATGTTCAATGTCACTAATCATCAGAGAAATGCAAATTAAAACCACAATGAAATACCGACTCATACCTGTCAGATGGCTATCATCAACAAATCAACAAACAAGTGCTGGTGAGAATGTGGAGAAAGGGGGGACCCTTTACTCTTTTGGTGGGAATGCAGATTGGTGCAGCCAGTGTGAAAACCAATTTAGAGATACCTCAAAAAATTAAAAATGGATCTTCCTTTTGACCCAGTGATCTCACTTCTGGCAATACATCTGAAGGAACCTGAAACACTAATTTGAAATAACATAAGCACCCCTATGTTCATTGCAGCATTATTTACAGTCACCAAGCTATGGAAACAGCTCAAGTGTCCATCAACAAATGAGTGGATAAAACAACTATGGGACATTTACACAATGGAATTCCACTTGGCCATTAAAAAAGAAGAAAAATTTCCCCTTTGCTACAGTATGGACAGACTTGAAGAATATTATGCTAAGTGAAATAAGCCAGCCAGAGAAAGGCAAATACTATTTGATTTCACTCATATATGGGATCTAATAAACAAACTGAACTAACAAGCAAAACAGAAACAGACTCATAGATAGAGAACAGATGACAGCTAGCAGGGGTTAGGGGGCAGTTAGGGGATGAAGGGATTAAACCAAAAGGAAGAAGGACTTGTGGACATGGACAACAATGTGGTGATTGCTGGGGGGAAGGGAGGTATAAGGGGACTAAATGGTAATGGAAAAAACATCCCCTCCAAAAAAACCAAGGAAGAAAAGTGATGAGTTACATTAAAAAAATATAAAAAAAAAAAGTTGAAGCAGCCTCAGAGAGTCAGGTGGACTATGTTTTCAGACAGAGTCATGAAAAACTAGCTGGGTGGTATTTTCTGAATAAAAGTACCATGACCCCACCATCCTTGTGGCCTCTTGCTTTTCAAACTTAAATATATCACTTTACCCTTCTTGGCCTTCACCACTTGGCATTTGATTCTTCTGAGACACAAATAATAATTAAATAAGCATTTTTGACTCTTTAGTCTAGATGATCTCCAAAGACCCTGCTTTCCATCTGAGGCTAGCCTTCTGCTTTGACACACATCTTTTCCTGCAGCTTAAGAATTAACAATGGTATGATTTGGCAAGTAGAAATCAAAGGATGTCCTTGAACATAAAGGTTCTACCTGGAAATCAATACGATGGCATGAAGCATATATGAATAAAAATATGATAAAAAAATATTTATTTTCTTTCCTACAAGTCATACAGCTAGATTAGTAGTCAATTTAAAACTAAAATCACCCCCTCCCCCGATGAAATTTCTTCCCCTAAGCATCACCAGCACACCTAACAGAGCTTTTCTCCACACTGTTACCTTTCACTGTTGGCATCCTCTGGGTTTCCAGCCAGAAGCAGGAAATACTACAGCCTCCAGGAAGCCTGCACTAGTGAGATTTTCCCCAGATTTGACAGCACCAAGGAGTGAACAGAATGATCACATCACCCTTGTTTATCACACGGAGGTTTACTGCTGACCAAAGCCTGACACTGGGCTCTCTTTAACCAAAAGGAACCCAAAGTCCACATGAGTAATCCTGGCCTCCAGAAAGATAGCCAAGTTAAAGTGCAAGAAAAGAGATGCCACAGAGGTAGGTATTTAACCACACACAAAAGGATTTCACTTGAATGCCACACATGAGCTATCTGTTAACTGTACATCAAGAGCAGAAAAAGTCTCAAGGCATGAGCTGCAATGGGAGAATCTTGGGAAAAAACAGATATTAGATTTAATAGCATTTATCCATCTCTTATGTTCTGGTCCATTGAAATTTCCAATTGAAAATGGACTGGAATAAATGAATGTGCAAAATCCAAGAGTCTGCTACTTTACAAATTTAATTATTTTCAGCAATTCTTTGACAAAGACTACCTTCTTGTTTTTATGGTTCCATTTGCCCACAATAGATAATTTTAACTTAAAAATTATATGATTAGAACATCTATGTCACTTAGTGAAAATAGGTAGGTGAAATGAACAAGAAATGTTATCAAAGGTACAAATAAACAAATATTTCATATTCATTTAGTGCAATATGCTAGCCATTGTGTTAGTAAAAATATTCCAGTGTGCTTCTACCCATTACTTACCATAAGGCATCACTAAATCAAAGAGCAGGTAAGGGTGAGAGAAATAAAATCAGTGACCCCAATATTAGGTCTGTTGCTTAAATCAAGAGTTCAAATTTTTTAGTTCTTCTCTTAATTAGGGAATTGGGAATATGTGTATGACAGGATGAACTACTCTTTTTCTCACTTTCTCCCTTCTTTCCCAGTTTTCCACATCCTCCCCTGGAAAGGGGGCTGTTGTTGAAAAGGCCCAGAAACAGAACAAAGGATTTTAGAGTATATCAGTGCATCAGAGTTAGACTCTGTGAGAAGATCAGCAAAAGCACAGCAAAAATTTGTCTTATAAATGTGAAGACTTTGAAAGACATGAGGCCTTTTAAGTGATGCACAGGAATAAGAGAGGGCGGGGGGAAGGAAGAGAAAGAGAGAAAGGAAGGAAGGAGAAAAAACCTGATAAGGCCCCTCCAGAATAAATTCAGCATTCTGAAAGGAAAGAGAGGTTGGACACAGGCCAATGACATTAGGAGTAAGAGAAGAGGAAGATGGTCCAGAACAAAAAAGACAATTCCTCTTCTAAGATGAGGGCAAACTGACAGGACAAGGAGAGAAATGCTTACTGACAATCCCTATGCTCTTTGTGTGAGATAATCAACAGAAAGGGAGATTCCGACCCCAGATAGGATAGATGTAAAAAGGGGTTCCAGACATATAGCCAAGATGAAGGCATAGGTAGATATGCTTGGCCTCCTCACAAAACCATAGAAGGAATTACAACCAGATCTCAAAACAACACCCAACACTGCCAGAAAATCAAGCTATATGGAAATCCAACAACCAAGGATTTAAAGAAGCCATAGTCATGCAGGCAGGTGGAATGGGTGGAGTCATGGAGATGAGTAGAGATGCAGTGTGGCACAGTGATGGTGGCAGAACAGATGGCCCCACAATCACATATGGTGGATAAAAATTGGGAGCAATACCTTGGGAGTGAGCAATCCCCACCCCCCACCCCCCCCACCCCCGCCCCAACTAGACTGCACAGCCCAGGATTCCAGCACCAGGAAGATTAGGCCCCATTACCTCTGGCTATAAAATGTGGCAGTGGGGAGGAGGAATCAAGGTAGCAGAAAAGACTGCCAGACTTTCACTACTTCGAGGGAGCACATGTACTTAGAATATATTCAAACCCACTCACTCTGGGTTTCACCATCAGGGCAGCAGCAGGAAGGGCACAAGTTGCATAAGGGGAGTGGGTAAAGTGGCTGGAAATGGGGCAAGTGCTAGGCAAACCTCCAGAAGACTGGCACTGTCATCTCTCTGAGCATTTAAAAACACAGAGCCACAAAGCGGTGAAGCAGGTCACCCTGCCCTGGCAAATACTTTAGGCTCTACCCCATACAACTTCACAGATGTGCTAAGTCAGGGAGTCAAAGCCTCTCTACCTAACACACGGAAACAAATACATAGAAACAAACACAGAGAAGCTGCTGAATTAAGGAGACAAAGAAGTATAGTTCAAATGAAAGAACAGAGCCCTGGCTGGTGACTCAGTGGATAAGGCACCAGTCTGCGAACCCAAAGGTTGCAGGTTCAATTCCCCAGCCAGGGCACATAATGAGGTTGCAAGCCAGGTCTCCAGCCAGGTCTGTAGCTGGAGGAAGGTGAAAAGGGCAACCATACATTGATGTCTCTCTCCCTCTTTCCCTTCCCTGGTCTCTAAAAATGATAAATAAAATCTTTAAAAAGAAAAAGAAAGACAGAAAGAACAGAACAGAACAAATAGAAAGGGAACTAAGTAAAACAGATAGCTGACCTATCAGATGCAGAGTTCAAAACACTGGTGATAGAGATACTCAGAGAACTCACTGAACATGGCAAAGATGTAAAGGAAGAAATGAAGGTTACACTAAGTGAAATGCAAAATCCACAGGGAATTAAAAGTGAAGAGAAGGAAGCCAGAATTCAAATCAACTACTTGGAATAAAAGGAAGAAATAAACATTCAACCAGGACAGAAAGAAGAAACAAGAATTGGAAAAGAAAGAAAAGAAAACAATGAGGATAGGCTTAGAAACCTCTGGTATGACTTTAAAAATACCAACATCCAAATCATAGAGGTGCCAGAAAGAGAGGAGGAAGAACAAGAAATTGAAAACTTATTTGAAAAATAATAAAGGAAAACTTCCCTAATTTGCAAGAGAAATAGACATACAAATCCAGGAAGCACAGAGTCTCAAACAAGATGAACACAAAGAGAAACACATCAAGACACATCATAATTAAAATGCCAAAGGTCAAAGATAAAGAGAGACTGTTAAAAGCAGCAAGAGAAAGAGAGAGAGAGAGAGAGAGAGAGAGAGAGAGAGAGAGAGAGAGAGAGAACCTACAAAAGAGTTCCCATAAGACTGTCAATTGATTTCTCAAAAGAAACTTTGCAGGCAAAAAGAGGCTGGCAAGTACTCAATGTGATGAAAAGCAAGGACCTACAACCAAGATTACTTCTATCCAGCAAAGCTATCATTCAGAATAGAAGGGCAGATAAAGTGCTTCCCAGACAAGGTAAGGGAATTCATCTCACCAAGTCATTATTACATGAAATGTTAAAGGGATTTATTTAAGAAAAAGAAAACCAAAACCATGAACATTAAAAAAGCAACAAATTTACAACTATCAACAACTGAATCTAAAAACAAATTAAGCAAACCATCAGAACAGTAACAGAATCATAGGTATGGAGATCATTTGGAGGGTTACCAGCTGAGGGGAGGGAAAAGGGGAGAATATGGTAAATGGTAAAGGAAGTGAAAGCATAATTGGTAGGAACAAAATAGACAGGGGGCTGTTAAGAATAGTATAGGAAATGGAGAAGCCAAAGAACTTACGTGTGCAATCCATAGACATGAACTAAGGGTGGAGACTGCTAGAGGGAAGAGGGAAGGTACGAGGTAGGAAAGGCAATAGGGGAAAACTTGGGACAACTGTAATAGCATAATCAATAAAATACTCTTTGAATATATTTAAAAGGGGTTCATTCTGTGATTCAGCAAATTTTTATCGATCATCTACCATGTGCCAGATACTGTTCAAGGTACGAAATATGACTATAAACAAAAAGGGGGGGGGGGGGCGGATATTCCTTACCTTTGTGGAACTTGTACTATAATGGAAGAAACAGATAAACTAAAAAGTGAAATGTAAAACAATACAACAGATGAGAATAAGGATAATAATACCAAGGAGGAAAGAAAGCCATTTGGATAGGGAATCTAGAGAGATTAGACATATTGAATAACTTCAGTAGACCACTAGCACTTAGGCAGGAGGAAACAAGTTCAATGGAGTGTTACAAGAATATGCTTCTCCCTGAATAAATGAGAGGATAAGTGAACAAAGGAACACTACTACTCTGGACCCATTTCCTAAAGCTTCTCATTGGGAACTACTAAGGCAGCTCCTTTTCTTTTACCCAAGTGGCTCATGTTCAGCTACATTCCATGCCTTTGCCCAAGTATATCTGTTCAGTTCATCCTTTCCCCACTAACTCCTTACCAAAATCTACCTCTTCTCCTATCTCTAGCTTTAAGTGTTTTTTTCTTCCCTGAGGACTTTCTCATTAAAAATAATGTCTCACAGTCACCTAGCACAATTAACAACATGCTTCCCATATATTTACCTTCCTAATGAAGTGGGTATTATCATCCCCACTTTACACAAAGGAAACTAAGGTACAAGGAATGTAAGTGACTTTTCCAAAGGGAACAGCTAGAACTGAGACTGAAGCCTGTGTATTCTGAACCCAAGTTGCAGACTCGAGGAAGTGGGGAGCATGGGTTCAAATCCTGGAAGTTTCACTCACTAGCCGGTGACTTGGGCAAGGTAGTTAACTTGTCTGAGCCGTAGTTTTCTCATTTACAAAACATGACCATAAGACAAAAAGGATAGGTGGGTTGTGAGGGTAGATTGTGGAGCCCCACCTCGGTTCCTGGAACCTAGTGGACACTGGACTGTTAGCCACCTCCAGCCCTCTGCTCCAGCTACCTCCACAACGGCCCTCTAGGCTCACATGGAGAAATTGTGGTCTCTCCCATACAACTTGGTTCTTATTCAACTAGCAATTGGGATTCTTTATGCCATTAGTCACCAAAGCCCAGGCCAAAATTGCTTAAGAAGTAAAGGGCCTTTATTAGCTCTAATAAATGAAAACAGCAGATAGGTAGCACCTGCTCCACATATTCTGTCAGCAGGGCTAGCTGATCCACAGTCCTCATTCTCAGGCTGGCTCCCACCAGGATAGCAAAATCTACCCTGGCAGTTCCAGTTTCATATCTGCATGCTATATTGGTCAGAAGGAGATCTGGGTTGCAGCATTCTCAAAACAAAATTTCTTTTAAGTCCCAGCTCAAGCCACATGCTCACCCCATGAACCAATCACTGCGGCCAGAGAGATGGACCTCAACCTGTGTTATGTGCTCAACTCCTGCCTCAACCCAGCCCCAATCCACACTTGGAGTCACTGGCCAGAAACCAGTTAGATCATCAGTGGAAATTGGGGTTTTGAAGCCAACAAGTATTTTTAATAGATTTAATGGCAGACTTCCACAGGATCCAGTTACCTCTCCCAGCACTTAACAGTAAGAATTCTTGAGAGCTGTTCTGAGAGTGTCTGTGGCTTGGTCCCACTTGGGTTATTTTCTTGAAGTATTACACTTCTACCCCATAGTTAAAATAGCCCCTCTTACAGGAATCCAGAATAAGTAAAGTTGCATGAGATTGGATTCTGCCCTTAATTTTTATTTTATAGCTTTTGAAAGCTTTGTACTGTATCATGTGCATTTGTGTGTATCTAAACTATACAGTTTTATAAAGAGTCACCCATTTGTTCTTCATAGGATGAAAATCCTACATTATAACAATGACTTTTAACAAAGGTTAAGCATGAAAACTTTGGCTTAAGAAAACAATTTGTCCATAATTCAACTTCTTTTATCTTTGAGCCTTTGAAGTAGAAGGTAAAAAATATAATCAAATATTTCATTCTTGACATCTTCAGGGAAGGTGTGTAAATAGGAAACACGCATAAAATCCTTGATTATATATAATTAAAACTGCAGAAATATATATGTGAAGTAAAATAAGTTAAGGATGTTGCCCTTGAAAGCTACTTTCTGTCAATAAGGCACAGATAGATTTACCAGCCTCCTATTTCTCTAATCCATAGGTAAATGTGCCATCCTCTGATTCACTGTCACTACTTCAAATATCAGGCTAAACACCTCTGAGGTGCCTCTGGGGTATTCACAACCTTCAGAGAGATGTTGATAGTGATCACATCTCTTCTGAAGTCTTTGTTGATCTAAGAATACATATTTTGTTGTGTTAGTCTTCATAAATCAGTCTTTCCGCCCATTTATCATTCTTGTTGCTTTTCTCTGAACACTCTCCAGTATGTCTCTGACTTGCTAATAATGAGGTTCTCAGACTGCAGTGTATCATTCCAAGCTCAGGCTCTCATTGTACAGAGATGGACTTTGCCTCTTTTCTTCCTGACCCACTGTTTCCACTTACCAAGTTCTTATGCTGTCAGACCATATATGAACCCATAACTCATGTACTCTCCATTACAATGCCTGAGGGAACCTGAGCACTTCCCTAAATAGGTCAATGCCTGACATGCAATAGTTGCTCAGAAAAGGTCCTTAAATAAATGAACAAATGAAAGCATGAACTCTCTGGTTGTGTCTTTATACTGTACCAAAGCATTTATTACAAAAAGAATAAGAGAGAGGGAATGTGTGTACTTGTGATGGAGATGGGGGACAAGGGAACAGAGGAGACACACAAGAAATTACTCACTGAATATTGGGCCTGTAGCATTCAAACATTCTTACTATTTTGATTTGATTGAGAGGTAGTTCCACTCTCATTGAGCATAAGGCAAACTGAAGTCCAGAAAACTAATATATGTATATCACTGCAGGAAATGAAAAGGTGGATCACAACTAAGAACATACCTGGAATCTAAAATTCTGGTGTCCTGCGTATTCTCCAGACTAAATCAATTTAAAAATCATACTGATAAAATCCTTGCAGTATTACCTCTTTAGCCAAAGTGTTAATATTTAAGGCATAGGTTTCTAACTGTGGTTTACTTGATAGAAGCCTTGCCCCTTCTATCCATAATAGCAGGACCCCAGAGAAGGAAAAGGTGGAAGATTAGAGCTAACCTAGTTTTCTTCTCTCTGTGTCCTGATGGCACTAATGGTAGTGAGAATCACAGTCACAGTAATAGAAGCTGCTACCATTATTGAGTACCTGCTGTATATAATGCACTCTGTTTAACCCTTTAAAATGCTATTTTATATGGCCTGCACAATAGCCTATTAAAATCAGTATTATTATATCAAATTTAGTATAAGGAAACTTAGTCCCAGAAAGGTTAAATGCTTAAGAATCACACAGAAGAGCTAGTCTGCTACTTTAGCTCAATGAGACTACATCACATTCTTCTGCCCTGGAACAGATCCTCTCCTTGGTTTCAATACTATACCATCCCCAAGAGTCGCTCCTACTTTCTGGTTCTGATGCACTTCTCATTAAGGACCCTCAATCAAAATTGAGCTGCAGGAGGGAATAAAACCCTGTTCCTCTTAGTGTAACTTAGAAAAATGTAGAGTTTTCAAAAGAATCTTTTTCCTAGGAAATTAAGGAAAACAACAAACTATCAAGCATGTCACTTTCTAACAGGACTATCTAAGTATAAGGCCAAGTATAAAGGCATTAGGATCTACTAGTTTAGTCCCTGCCTGGCCACAGATGGCCACAGTAGCCCAGTCTCCAGGCATTTCCCTTCTTCCCCAGTTCATCTCTCTGCCTTGCTCAGCATGTACACTGATGGCCTCTAGCTGGAACTGGACAGGTTGATACAGCAACAAACAACACTATGATGAAACACTGTAGGGAAATGCTTGAATAAACAAATCTTCAAAATTACTCCTCTTCAGAAACTAATCAAAACAAAAGGCAAGACCAAGTACTCTTTTCTAATGGTAAATGCATTTCCCCAAAGTATCTGCACCATACTCTATGTTGCAACTCCAAACCATCAAATACTTGAATTGAAATTTTTTAAGTAAATTAAAATATATATAAATTTTAAAGAAATAAATTCTTCAGCTAATTCCACATGCCATGCAATAGACAACATAACTTCATGGAAACAGCACTAGAGGAGAAGTAGGAAGATTTAGTAAATCTGTGACTCACTAGTTTGTTAGCAGGGACTATAAAATAATCATTTTTGAAAGCCCCCTAGGATCCATAAAACATTCTACACTACTCATGAAATGTTGGTTGAATTTGTAGAACCGACCTTGGGTAAACCTCTCCAATTTCCAAGCTTCAGTTTCTACATTTATAAAACAGAAACTAATAATAACTTCCTTTTATCACATGGCTATTGTGGAGCTCCCTACAGAATAATATATATGAAAGCATTTTTTAAACAATAAAGCAACACAAAACTAAGCTATAAAGAAAAGGAGATGGACTATGATGGTTCTGCCAATAATGTAGGCACTGTGCCAACAGAAAGTTGAAAATTAACAGCAGTTTTTGCTATTCATCCAGATGTTAAGCACATTCTAACTATAAAAACTGAAGTGATCACTGGCAAACATTCAGAAGGTCAGAGGACTGCTAGAAGGGGCAATGTGAGTGTTCTGTCTCTCCTAAGCCCTGAGAAGGGCAGGAAAACTTCTGCAAAGAGCTATTTCTCCTCTAAGAGAAACCACAATTCTCACTCTTAGTGCTCTAAAGGGAAAAAGAGTGCAGATTCCAGATATTTTGCTATGGTGCTGAGCTGCATGAATCTACACAAGAGTTAAGTCTCTGCTTTTTCACTGGGGAATAAGCCTTTAGATCTCACACTCTAAACCCACTTCTACAGCAATCAAACCAAGCCAGAAGTCTGCACTTGCAAATATTTTCAATAGGGTCTGACTAAGCCATTTTTAGATGTTTTCCAGTTTTCATGTGCCTTTCCCTCCCACAGAGCACAATTAAAACAGCACCTTTAAAAGGCTATTAAAAAACATTGATTGGCTTAACTGTGCTAATGTCATGGCTTTAAAATAAAATTCTATTAGGTCCTTAAAATATGCAGACAAGTACTTTGCAGCGAAAACTCAGGACAGCCATCCAGAGGCTTCTGTTATTGACACACTTAGCTAATTACTACAGTTCATCTTTCTTACCAGCTCTTGTCTTTAAATTTTTTAATTCTGATAATTCTCATGAAATAACTGCCTTTATGCATACTAGAGTCCAGTACCTTCCAGCCACCTTTCCCCAAGTCACCCTACTGAATTCCTAAAGAACAAATCAGACATGTCTGTGCTGACTTGCACTTTGTTGTTGCTGTTGATACATGAGGAGACAAGGGTGTTTGATTGCTAACATCACAGGCTACCGTTTCCTTAGAGTTGTCTCAGGGTTGATTTTAGATTCTTATTAGCCCATATGATCTCATCCCTATGTATATACTGATTCATCCCTGTCCCCAGAGAAACTTGGGAGCATAACATATAGAATACTTCTCTTCACAATTATATTTCAATCCTTGTTGTTCACATGCCTTAGGCCAGCAGATACCCTATCATATCTATAATGTGTGAGGCCAACTCAAAAAAGGAAGCCTCAGAAATCGGTCTCAATTAAGAGTGTAGTTTTGGTTGAACTACACCAGATAGTGGCCTGGTATCCCAAAACATTTCTTCCATACTCTACCCAGCCATAGAAGGCACATGAGGAAGAGCAACTGGTTTAACACAGTTGATGGTACTTGTAAACTGTACTTTGTTTTTGAAATGTTAAGTAATTGTTACCAATTACAGTGATGATGATGATAGTGATGGTGATTCGTTAGGTTTTGTTGTGACTAAAGTAAGAGTTGCTCAAGAACCAAGTGGCCTCCATTCAGACATCAAGGAAACCTGGAAGTACATGAAGCTATCCTATGAGTTATATGTCTAACTTTGGTGTAAACTGCTATGAGGCGACTTTAGGAGTTACTGTACAGATTCGGCTAGGAGATGCAATTGCGAATGAGTTATCATGCTTAGCCATTTCTATGCAATGCAAAGCCTGGGGTCCACAGCCTTGGAAAAGGAGACTCCTAAAAAAAATTCCGAAGTTAATGAAGGCCCTCACCATCCTCCACCCAGGGTAACCTATCCTTATGTCTTTGTCCTCATTCATTTTCTCACCTCAGGTGCCATCATACCCTCTTAGGACCAACTCTCTTAGTCAGAAATAATTTATGAAATACTTACAAATATTATTCAATTTACTCGATTCTCCCCTGTAACTTTGTTTTAAGTATGCCCACAGGTAGACTAATTAAATGTCCCTTCCCTCTACAGAATAGAAAAAACACCTGTTGGTATTCTACTTTTCCAACTATTAAATGACAAGTATAGGAGGAAAATAATCTGGGAGAGGCCAGGCAGCATGCCAAGGCAAGATGCAATGCTCAGAGACTAAGACCTTCTGCCAGAACATCCACCTTTCATTCCACTCAGTTTCATAGAACCATAACAGCCACCAGGTTAGGGGCATCTCCCAGCCTGGCCCAGCCAATGTCAAAGCTCTCCTGGACTTCCCAGGGCTCCTCAAATGTATTCCACTGTGCCCTAGGTATGTCTGCCTGACCACCCTTGGCTCTTTCCTCCTCCAATTGCTCCTGTTCATCCTTTAAGACCAAGTACTTTGAGTCATCTCCAAGAATGTCATTATCCCCACTTTCATGGAACACTTAGGAACTCTGAGCCTGTAATGCCAGGTTCATATTCTTATTCATAGCCATACATATCAGCAGGCACTAGAAAATAATCATTTTTTTTTAATCCTCCTGAAATAAAGGACTTGTGAAATATTGGTAGAATTTATTGAACTAACATTGGGCAAACATCTCCATATTTCCAAGCTAAGACATCATGTATGCCAATAATTTGATGCTTTTGAAACAAATGCTCTTTAAATATTGGTTGTCACATATTCAATGAAGTCAAGAAGAACTATCTATTAATAAAAACAATAACCTTCATGTTCAAAATAAGGAAACTATTTAGAATAAATTAATATTTAAACTTATTTGGATCTGTCTTTCATTTGAGTCATTATCATGTATAACTGGATAGTGCTGGTATATTAGCTTTATATTGCTGCCACAAACTTGGTGGCTTAAACAACACAAATTTATTACCTTACAGTTCTGGAGTTCAGAAATTCAACATATCTCACAGGGCTAAGGTCAAGATGTTCGCATTCTGTCCAGTCAGAACTGTATTTCTTTCTAGGAACTTTAAGTGAGGACCTATCCCTTTGCCTTTTCCAGCATCTAGAATCTGCTTGCATTCCTTGGCTCATGGCCTCCTTCTTCCATCTTCAAAGCCAACAGTGGTAGGCTGAGTTTTTCTCACATTGCCATCTTTCTGGTTCTCTGCAGTGGAAAAAGGTTCTCCACTTTCAAAGACTGATGTATATTCTGGGCCCCAAAATCAAGGATACTTTCACCATCTCAAGGTCCTTAACCTTAATCACATCTGTAAAATCTCTTTTTCCATGGAAAGTAACATTCACAGGTTCTGTAAATTCAGGTTTGGACATCTTTGGGACCATTATTCTGCCCACCACAGTTGGTTTTCCCACTTACTTGGAGTCAATATAATAGATGTGAGTGACAGTACCAAGAAACTGTGATAGGATTGACAGGTATTTGTACAGTCTTCTAACTGGACTTCTGCCCTCCTGGCCCTCCCTCCTCTGATCCTATTGCCAGATGACCCTGCTAAAGTGCAGCTCCAGTGTTGTTGTTATTCCCTGTTCAGATCCTCCAGTGACCTATATTACTTTCCAAAGTATAAAATACTCTCTGAAATTTAATGTGATTGTGATGATAAGATGACGACCAAGGTACTTCTCTTGAATTATCACAGTTAATCTATACAATAGCCCTAAGAGGTTGGTGCTTTTACTGTCTCCAGTTTATAGAAGAGCTTACAAAACACCAAATAGGTGTGGAGAGGTTGGGAAAATTGCTCCACCCTCAACTAATACCTTATATTATAATTGAAATGCTGACAAGCCTGGACATAGATTAAATCTAGCCTACTGTCTGTTTTTGGACACCCTGCAAGCTAAGAATGGTTTCTACTGATGAATGTTCACAATTCATCTGATGACAGGGAACATGAACTTTGATACCAATTAAATGAAATAATATCCTCCTCAAAAATGAAATTCTATTCTTCTCATCAGTAAATCTATATTTTAAAAAATTATATTCAAATATCAGCATTATAGTTTGTATTTCATTAATAAAAATTTTGTAGAAATTTGCTTTCTCTTTTACTATGTAAGCACCAGGTGGGATATATCATTCAAAGAAATTGCTAATGGCAGGAGACAAAGGTCAGTGAGAATAAGGAAGCCTGAGAAAATTGACTGGGGCTCTCATAGGAATTTACTGTGGAATCGTAGGCATTCATTGGGCAAATATTTTGCCTGTTTCCCCATCAAGAATATAATTGTTGATTAAAAATGCATCTGGAGGTGGAGAAGATGGCGACAGAGTAGAGAGTAGTGCTGATGGTATTCTTGAGTACCAAAGCAGCTAGAGGACAAGATAGGGAGCGTGAGACATCTTCAGGACCCTAGGAATTGAAGCAGGCAGCATCTGGACACAGGGGACCACAGCCCAGAGGCAGAGGAGACCAGCAGGACAGTAGGCGAGGCATTCGTGACCGACAGGCCGGCAGGCCAGGTCAGCTCTGGGCAGTGGTGGCTCTGCCCAGAGGGGCGCGTTTGACTGGGGCCAGTTCCGGGCTCCCTGGCGACTGGAAGTCTCAACAGTGAAGTGTGGGCAGTGAGGGCAAATGCCGTAGGGAACGCGGAATTGAACTCTTGCAGGGGAGGGACTGTGTGAGAGACTCACTCTATGCAACAGGGAGAGGAGGCTTCTTGCGGGGCTACAGGCGGAGAAGAGTCCTGCGGGAAACTGGAGCAAGGCAGCAGGGAACCACACCCGCCCGGGCGGCAAGAGGGCCGAAAACGGTGCTGTTGGGCCACTGGGGAAACAGCAACTAGAAGCCTCTGCGAGAGGGGAGGCCCAGCCCAGCACAACCACACAGGCCCCCAGGCTCCGCGGAAACTCCAAACGGCCAGCCGGCGAGCAGGGAACTAGTAGTAGGCACAACTGACCCGCCATTACCAGAATCAAAGGCCGCACCACCCACACCTGGGAGGGGCTCATCACAGAGGCCGTGTAAAGGACTCCGCGGAGAGCTGATTGGCTTGGAGGCGTGGTGCCCGCCCCGGAAGGGCGGGACAGTGTAGGCGGACCCCGGACAGTGTTGACAGACAGGGGCGGCCTCCTCCCGGAACTGTCGGGGTGGGGCCAGTCGTCACAGGGACCAGCGAAGTTTCGGGCTGCCCTGCAGGGGTGCTGGGTGCTTGTCCTGGGCAGGAACCTTGGCCAGGAGTGGGAGGGGGCTTCCTGCGGGCTCCAGAATACCGGCAGCCCTAACACCCAGCCAGGCTGTGGAAGGCCCAGCCTACCTGGGGGCGGACACTCAGAATCAGCCCTACTGTGACAATCAGAGGCCCTGCCACGTGCCAAGACCGGCTAGAATATAGACTATAGACTGTAAAGTCCTGACCAAGAAAAAGAGGCAGCCTCAGGAAAGGGATTGCTGCTAATCTCAAGCACCTGAGTTATACTGAGAGCAATATGAACTATTATTAATCCCCAACATATCCTTTGCAAAAGTTACTTCTCACATATTCTTAATCCCCCCCATACCTCAATCCACCTAAATACCCAAGACCCTCCCCCTACTCTCGAATTAAAGTCTACTCACTCTGTGGCTATAATGCATTCCCAGTCCTCAATCTAAGTATTCCTCCCTTCCCCAGCCTTTCTAAACCCTTTCTTTATTCTTTTCTTCCTTCCTCTTTTTTTTTTTTTTTTTTTTAATTTTTTCTTTTCCTTTTCTTCCTGGTAAAGCCCACAGGTTCTGGCTCCACCTGGACCAATCAGAAATCATAAAGGGGGAACAGACACCTAAAATCTTTCTTTATTAATATCGATTTCTCTTTGTCTTGTGACTTTCTCCCACTTTTTTTTCTTTCTTTCTTTCCTTCCTTCCTTCCTTCCTTCCTTCCTTCCGTCTTCCTTTCTTTCTTTCTTTCTTTCTTTCTTTCTTCCTTTCTTTCTTTCTTTCTCCTTTCTTTTCTCCCTGATAAAACCCGCTGGTCCTGGCTCCACCTGGACCAAACAGAGACCATAAAGGGCGAACAGACACCTAAACCTTTTCTTTATTAATATTGATTTCTCTTTCTCTTGTGACTTTCTCCCTTTATTTCTTTCCTTTCTTTTTCCTCTACTAAAAGCCCTCAGGTCCAGGCTCCATCTGGACCAGTCAGGGATTATTAAGGGTGAACAGCCATCTAAGCCCTTTCTTCTTATTATTATTATCATTTTTATTTCTTTTTTCCTTTTGCATTTTTTTTTTTGTTTGTTTGTTTGGTTTGGTTTGGTTTTTTGTTTTTGAGTTTTTTGTTTGTTTGTTTGTTTTTGTTTTTGTTTCTGCTAAAAGTCCACAGGCCCAGAATATAACCAGACAGTCCAAATAAAAGACACACCAAGAATAGCAAGTGGAGAAAACCTGGGAGACAGCAACATTGAACTCCACAAATCTCCTATCACAGAAGGGTGCTCAACTAAGGCAAGGAAGCAAAGCAGGTTAACCCAAGGAAAGAACAAAAATAAATAAATAAATAAAAAGCAAGCAAGAACAGACACCCAAAATGGGGAAAAAAAGAATCAGTCTATCACCATAAGGAAAGGAAGAATCCCCAGAAAGAACACAAAATGAAAACAGAGGCACCTGGAATATTCAGATAAGGAATTCAAAAGAATGATGATAGAGAAGCTCAGTGAGCTCAGCCACATCAAAGAAAACTGTAAACAACTCCAGGAGAACTACAAACAACTCCAGGGAAATTACAAAGAACTGGGGAATTACAAAGAACTCCAGGGAAATTACAAAGAACTCCAGGGAAGTTATAAGAAACTTACTGAGAACTACAACAGCATGAAAAAGGACATGGAAACTATCAATAAGTGCCAGGAGGAAATGAAGAATACAATTTCTGAATTGAAGAATACAGTAGAAGGAGTCAACAGTAGGCTAAAGGAAGCAGAGGACCGGATCAGTGAGTTGGAGGATAATGTAGACAAATACTCCAAGACAGTACAAGAGAATTAAAAAAGGCTGAACAAGACTGAAGAGGGGTTAAGAGAGCTGCAGGACAACATGAAACGTAACAACATCCGTATCATAGGGATACCAGAAGGAGAAGTGAAACAAGGAATGGAAAACCTGTTCAAAAAAGTCATGATAGAAAATTTCCCTAACACGATGAGTGAAAACATGAATCCAGTTCAGGAAGCACAGCGGGTCCCAATGAGGATCAACCCAAACAGACCAACACCAAGGCACATTATTATTAAAATGGCTAATTTCAAAGACAAAGAGAGAATCCTAAAAACATCAAGAGAGAAAAGACAAATAACATACAAAGGGGCTCCAATAAGGCTATCAAATGATTATTCAACAGAAACAATTCAAGCCAGCACGGAATGGCAAAAAGTATTTCAAGTAATGGGAAACAAAGGCCTGCAACCAAGAATACTCTACCCAGCAAGGCTCTCATTCAAGATAGAAAAAGAAATAAGGAGCTTCCCAGACAAAAAATGTCTAAAAGAATACATCTCTACCAAACCAGCATTGCAAGAAATGCTAAAGGGTCTGCTCTAAAAATAAGTAAACAAATAAAATGAAGAAACAGAGAAAGCCAAAGAGGAATACAGACACAAAGGGAGAAAATGGCAATGAATAAGTATCAATCAATAATAACCTTAAATGTAAATGGATTAAATGCACCAATCAAAAGACA